>JAZGTJ010000537.1:67145-100733 GCA_036877575.1 Botia almorhae
CCCGTGAGGAGTTCACAGAGGTCGTTTCTCCTGAGATCTCTGGAAGCTTACCAGAGAATGAAAATGAATGAGACAAAGCTGGCTAGACACAAGGTCAAAATGGATATAAAATTCTCCATTACGATATGAAAGGCTGCTGGAGAACGGCGCTCGCTTTGAATGTCAGAGGCAGCGATGGCTTTGTGCTTCTATTATGTGAAAACAAAGGAACGTGAACCGCGAGCAGTCAGCGCTCTTGTAAAAGCGATCAGCCATGCCTGTCAAGGACATTTTCCACCCGAGAACTCTCATGTCACTCTCCTTGAAGTTATAGAATTCATTTACAGATCACTTCTGTTTACACTCACATTTATGCGTGTGGCAGACGCTGTTTTACAAACAATACTTAGACAGAATCTTAACACGGAATCTGAAATACTTTCATGTCTTTACGGTTAAATGACGCAGTCGATATTCAAGCTGCTGTGAAGAATCACCAGATAAACAGACGCAAACTACCACTGCCGACGACTTATTTACACCAAGAGCAAAAATTAAATTAAATAAAAAATTAAAAAATTAAAATAAAAAATACATTATTATGGATTTTCTTTTACAGAGCAAAAATGTTTGTGGTCACGTCTGAGGTGGGCGCTGTGGAGGAAACATGATTCAGTGATGGGATAGATGGTTAAATACCATTTCAATACTATCTGATTAGCATATTCATATATTATGGTACTGGGTTGGTGTTTCAGAAAATAACATGATATTACCATCATGATGGTGTCCACAAAAAGCTGAAGCATCACCATGTTTTTGTCACGGTGTATGTTAAAAACACCACGGTCTTTTATTTCAAAATGAGTGTTTCTTAAAGAGTTTCACTTCAATTTAAATGTATCACATTATTAATGGCTTTGGTTAAAGATGTGACTGTCTACTGACTAAAAGCCTTTTATAACCATGTGATCAAACTAACACCCTGATCATAACCATGACGCTAGTTACACAAATACATACAGTTTAATGTTGAAGACAACAGTATTCTGGGATTGATGAAATACTGTCTCTCAGCTCACACTAGCCTTCAGATGTGTGTGTTTACAGGCGCGTGCAAGCGTCTGAACGTGTACACGAGAGCACAGCCGGCAAATGAAGAGGCGGGCAGGACTTACAAATCTTGTGCTTCCCTTTCATGGGAAATTTCAGCACCAACTCCTGGGGGTTGGAGCAAATGAAGACAAATGGAGAAGTCGACTCCTCGCAGATCTGGGGACACTGAAAAGAGAGAAAGAGAGAGAGAGAGAGAAACAATGAGCTGTGTTGTGTCACTGGGTTACCGCGCACAGACAGCACAGAGAGCACGGCGTCTATTGAAAGGCTTCTCTTCTCAGTAATTGATAGGCTGCACACAGGAGAGGCAAAATTGACTGGCACTTTCATAAGAAAAGTGACATCTATTTAATCTGTGGGGGGAAGGCCCAGGTCATCTCATTTCCTCTCCGCCATCAGAGACGCTGGTGATTGTATCACTGCATTCAGGAAGCACAAGCTTCTCACAACACGGTCTCCTCCCCCCACCCCCACACTGAAGGCAGAGAGCGGCTGACACCATCAGAGAGCTTTTAAGAGCTCTGCAGATATGAAGTCCCTCCGCACATCTCACAGGAGATGCGGAAACACACACTGCAGGATTTACACGCCGTACACCCTGATGGGAATGCTGGAGGAAAAAAACGTTGATTCACAATTTTGACGTTAGCAGAAATGTTATCAAATCTGAATCAAGGCTAAAGAGGTTAAAATGTATAAATATGTATGAGGAACAGTGTGTGTTTACAAATACTGTATACCCATGTGCACCACTGCCATTGTTTTATTCATTTCAGATCTTTAAATACATTTTAACTTGAGCAAATACATTGACGCTGCAATTGGTAAGTTTTGCCTCTCTACTGCCATCTCTGTTCAAAAGCTAAAATTGCAGGTACTCATGGAGGTTTGTCCTGTTGTGAATCTGTTTAAAATTCTAAACAACTGCTGTAAGAACAAGCTACAAACGCTGCACATCTACAGAACCCAGACATGTGATATAGTAGCCGGATCTTCTTTCTGTTTACAGACGTGACATATCCATGCAGATGAACGAAGTCAAATGGACATTTCTCATGAAATTTTACCTGACAGCTCAAATTATAAATCATTATTTTAAACTTAGGGTATAAACTTAGATTCTCAAATCAGGGTAAAATAAGGAGACCATGCTGAACACTGATCTATCATATACTTGCTAACAGTTTTTGGTTAATTTTTAACCACAAAGTTATGGATTATAAATATAGTTGTGAATATTAAATATTGATAGTCTAAAAGCAGGAAATATTGCATGCGCTCAGTTATTATGAGGTCTTAAACACTGCAGTGCAATAATTATTGAACAATGTGAAAAACTGTGTTTCCGATCAATAACAGTACAATATGTGACACTGTAGGTCACTGCTGAGGCATGTTAAGGCAACTGCCCAAATGTGCTGTTGTGCTAGCAGGTGAGAACATGAACTGGCACAATACCTCACATGTTAAACAAATTAACAAGCAGCATATAGACTAAACAAACAGACAGCCACTAAACCAACACAACCACTAAACCAGAAATATATACTGAGGCAGCAAACGGGGACAATTTTGACTTCTGATTGAGGAAAGGCTGAAAGAGATGTTTTTAAAGATTTTCAGGGGACAACAGACGCGAGAGAACACATATTAAGTGTGTGGGCTGAGAGCCGTTTAAAACAGATGACAGACTGTGTAAAGGACTGAACAAAAGACTAAAAACACAGAGATTGAGCTGTTCTTTAGAGGAATACTTCAGCCAAAAATTACTTTCTGTCATTATTTACTCGCCCTTCTGTCAGTGCAAACATGTATGCTGTTATTTTTGCCCTGGAACAAAAAGCTGAATTTTCCCCCGCAAGCAGAGTTTACAGTCAGTCAAACATCTCACTGGAGGCAAGATTATCAACACACAATGACTTACAATCAGTCTGTCCCTTACACAAAGGTATTGTATGGCTGCATGATACTTATGTACGTACAATACGTACAAGAACATCCTAAAATATGTGGTTATTACACGAAACAGAGCTGCACAAAGGTTCTCCTTTTGTGTTTTACAGAAATTAACCAGCATACAGGAGAGAATATTATAAAATCACACATTTTCCTTTAATAGTTTCCTTCCAAGGCTAAGACTCGGTCTTCTTATTTAAAGTCATCTTTCATAAAGCCTATCAAGTTATATTCAAGACAGAATGTGTTCCAGAAAGGGCCACATATGAAATTCAAGCCAAAAGGTTTTCACAAAGTAAAAACGTACAGACACAAGGGGCAGACATATATAGTTCAGATATAATGTAGTATATATATATATATATATATATATATATATATATACATATAAAATACAGTATGGTATAATAGTACATATAATCTAGTTCAAATTTGCTGTAAAACTGTGTCCGGTTCTCTCCCCCCCGTGTGAGAGCTTCTATAACTGACTTCAGCTGAGTCACTGTGATGATAAGACACCATGTGATAATCAATCATAAAACAAATACAGCAGGTTAAACACATCTTAAGCTCCACTGACAGTGTGTGTGGACGCTGTCGCTATTCTACCACATGATGTCATGATAACATGATGATATTTAAAGCTAATGTGTGGCGTTGCTTCAATGTGAACCTATCTCAGTTTAATGTGAAAGCGCTGCTTTAGGTTATCTGTGGGCCAGAGAAACCGAGAGGGGCACATTGAGTTTGAGGCGGGACTGACTAGACCTGAGGAAACGTCTTTGGAAACAATCATTTTGGCAATTCGCACTAATTTACATTGTGAAAGTGGCATATGCGTGTTCCTGCAGCTGAATTACTAATGCACGGCATGGGTTAAATTCCCAGGGAACATATGTACTCACAGAATGTACGGCAAAATTAAACGCCCAACAAGCTTAATTGTAAAGGTAAATATGGCAAATGTTCGTTCACATGCAGTACAGCTGTCTGTCAGGCTTCCTTTGTGTTACTGTACACACACTTTCTGTTTAGCTTTTGCGAACCGAGGGGCGTGTTTAAACAATGAAGTACAGTAAACACATCACAGGGGCTGTCGATGTGGCTTAATTTAAGCCACAATATCCCTTCAAACGCGTTACACATCACAGAAACACTGCAAAGCGTCACCCCACCCACATGTTCTCCACAGCACTCAGAATCCAGCAGGGCGCTAAACGCGCATGCAGCCACAACATTCTGCTGACCAGGTGCCAGAGCAGTGGAAAGCCCTTGTTTTTTCATCAGGCTGGGATTTCACCAGTGTGTCGCAGCAATAAGCGCCGTGATGAGAGATTCATATTGTCCAGTGTAGAAGAGGGCAGCTAAGGGTGAGCAGCCCTTGCCAGGGAACATTATAAGATTAGTGGGCAGACAGAGCTCACCGCAGTCTATAAGCCTCCCCACGTCCCCAAACAAAGACAGCCTGGTGCTTTAACTAGCCAACGAAGCGATGAATCCCAGACTGTCTGTCTGTTCGCCCGCTGCAGAGCTACAGCCTCTGAGCTGAGGTCCTCAATTAGACATCCGAGGCAGGCAATCTCCTGCACCACAGCGCTGGGGTAATAGGGCCGGGCCGCTCGGCTGCACTCAATCTCAGCCAAATAAAGAGGCTTTATTGGCCCAGACGCCCCGATGCGGGAGAAACACTGAGGAAGAGGTTCTTCACGAGAGAGAAAGAGCAGGACAGAGCAGGAAAGAGCAGGACAGAGTAGGACAGAGAAGGAAAGAGCAGGAAAGAGCAGGAAAGAGCAGGAAAGAGAAGGAAAGAGCAGGAAAGAGCAGGAAAGAGTAGGAAAGAGCAGGAAAGAGCAGGAAAGAGAAGGACAGAGAAGGACAGAGAAGGAAAGAGCAGGACAGAGAAGGAAAGAGAAGGAAAGAGCAGGAAAGAGAAGGACAGAGCAGGAAAGAGCAGGACAGAGCAGGAAAGAGCAGGAAAGAGCAGGACAGAGCAGGACAGAGCAGGAAAGAGAAGGACAGAGCAGGAAAGAGAAGGACAGAGAAGAACAGAGCAAGAAAGAGAAGGAAAGAGCAGGAAGGAGCAGAAAAGAGAAGGACAGAGCAGGAAAGAGAAGGACAGAGCAGGCAGTCAGAACCACTGCTGCTTTCTCGCTCTATTTCAACATTTCTGAAACGTGCTTCACCGGCACAAACCCGAGACGGGATGGAAAATCAAACGCTCAGCAGCCTTTTCAAAAACAAAAACAAGAGAAAAAAGCTGTAAAAGCCCGCGAGCCAAACAGCATCTGGGATGTGGAGTGAGAGGCACGCGTGAGGAGCATTCCTGCTTCATGACAGTTAACAGTGAATAAACCATGAAGAGGTGAAATGCAACAGTCCAGAGAGCTCAGAGTCTGCTGAAACGATTCAGATTCACTCAAACGATGTGTAATGCAGTTAACTGTACTCGCCCTATTCTGCCATTTTGCATATATGTCTGTTTACATTTACATTACATATACAACTGTTTACTGCACATCTGTCTACATTTGCACTGTGTTTTTTACGTTTGTTTGTTTACAATTTTGTATGTGTGTGCTGTACAATGACAGTAAAAGTATTTTATTCTATTCTATTTTATTCTAGCTGTGCCTGTCTGGACAATGAAAAATGAAGTGTTTTTATTTAAATTCTACCAGTTGCCCTGCTATAGATTTTATAATTTTGTTTTGGTGAAAACGGAGTAAATAATAGATCAAAATGCAACTGTGCGTACCTCAATTACAGTCTTTAAATTAAAGTTGAAAAACTCACACACTGATCAATAATATTCATTATGAACACAGCATTGAGATTAAATAAAGAACAAGCACAAGATGTTTTTCCACACTGATAAAAATAAAGGTTCTTCTCAGGTTCTTCTCAAACTACACCAAAGGAATCATTTAAAGCTGCACATTTAAAGCTGCAGTCTGTAACTGTTGCCTCTCTACCGCCATCTCTGTTTGAAACTGAATATTGCAGGTTACTTTAGTTTACTAGTTTTCAGTATGTATATTAAAGTCAAATAAAGTCAAACTGACATTTCCTCAGTTTCCTCAGGAACTTGCACCCGACAGCCTAAATCATATTAAATAAATCATTATTATAAACTTACCGTTGTGAATCAGGGTGAGGAGATGGTTTTGAACAGTGATCTGAGAAAAGTTACGGATCGCTGCTTTAAAGTCAGGAAGTTAGGCTAATAAATCTCAAAACCAGATAACCCATAAGGTCCTTGAATGTTGTTTGTTTTAATCAGGAAAATGTGATTTAAGTCCAAGTTAACAGTTCAGGCAAAACACGACACACCCAGAATTCGGACCATTAACCTGATGATGCTTTGCATGTAAACAGCACGTATTCCAAATAAACTCTGAATTCGAAACTACATCATTTCAGACAAACGGTTTCCAGACAAATGTTCCCAAAATGCAGTTATTTATATTTATGGAAGGCTGTGCAGGTCTCTCTCCAGCAGAGTTCTGCGATTATTAAAATTTAAACACTCTCTCTCTCTCTCTCTTTCTCTCTCTCTGTCTCTCTTACACACACACACACAACTGGTGTCAGACTGGAGCACAAATTAATTATACAGCACTGTCCAACTCTGCCACTAGTGCTTCTGCATAATTTATGTCTCAGCCACAAGAAAATTCATGTCCAGCTATTAACGCTTCACAAGTTGCCACTGTGTCAATCAAGCTGATGGTAAACACTCGTCTTAATGCATACTGAACAGGTAATGTACTCGCTGAGGCGGCCGCAGGAAACTTGCAGGAGCAGCTGGACAGCAGCCTGCCGGGGGAAACAAACGTCTCGTAACACACTGATTGGCCTCATTTAAGATGAGCCACTGACTCGAGCTCCTGCTGAAAAACACCATCAGCAAAATGAAACACTCGCTCTGCTGGAGTCACAGCTAGCTGAACCGCTGCTTCTACGTTAGCGTCGCACAGACCGTCGCTTACTGAAAAACACTTTTTAGCAAATAGGGAGCATCACGCGCCGATGACAGATTTTATGAGGTCATTTATTTTGGTGGTAAGATTTACGCAGGCCAAATGTTTTGCTCAGTTTCGGGTCCCCGAGCTTTGCCTATGACCTCACCTCTGAGAACAAACCACAAGCAACGAGAACACAAGACTGCCTATGAATCAGCCAGATCCACAGTTAGACGCAGCAAACGACTATGCTAACAGACTCATTTGGTGGTGTGTAGCGTGCACAACGATCTATTTTGCATGTTAAACTTAATTTAGCGCTCTATAGGGGACAAAATAAACACAAGGTTATAGTCAGTGACAGCCAGTATACTTAGTATGCATGTATCCTGACCAGCATTTAGAGACACATGTACTAGGTGGGGCTGTAACTTCATGAGATTTTTACAGCATGAAAACATTTGTAGTATTACAGTATTAATTTGCATTGCTAATAACAGTAGACAAGATTAACAGACATTATTGAAACAACACAAACGTGCATATCGCAGTGGTTTGCATTAACTGAATGATTTTAATACTATATAAAGGTATGCATGCTCTGACGCATGCATGACAGTCAACAAGCTATGACACTCTCATAGTAAACTAATCAGAGGATGAGACACCTGCAACGGCAGATTTGTTTTTATGTAGTGCAACCGTAAAGCCTGACTGTTCACTTTCAGAATTTACATTTTTTAAATATATTTTAATTTGAATGGATTTGACAAACTTAAAGCAGCAAAGTATTGCGTTTTTGCATTTTCATTCCAAACCGCGCAGCTCTAAATAACGGTTATATTTTTACAGCTGCCTGTCGTAAAGTTGCACGCAAGCACTTGCAGAAAGCACAAACATAACGTTGCTCCATCTTTAAACATAAACAGTTATTACAAATGGTATTACAGGTATCGTGTACTGCATGGAACGGGTGCAGGGGTCTACAGATGCAATTTTGCATTTTTAATGCATTTTTAAAGAGTAACCATTTATAATTGACAAGCTACTTTTAAAAATCAGACGTTATGACGTGACAGGCTAAACCAGCAACGCAGTTAAATGAAAACTGACAAATATCTATGTTGACTTGACAAAGATTTTGCTGATGAAACTCACTCCATCACCCAGCAGTCAAAAACTGCTGAATCCTACCAGCTTTCCACTGGAACGCTGGAAAACTCTGGGAAGAGAAAATAACTCTGTTTAAATATGTTTTGAGGCACAAAATCAGCTAAACTCAAACTCACAGCAAACCTCAGGCCTCTGAAAGGGCTTGACATCAAAACCCAATAAAAATCACAGCTTGGTTTTTCTCAAGTGTATTATTAAAGGCTAGGCTTTCCATCTGGATCAAAGCTCAGCGGGAAATTCTGCTGTTAAACCTAATGCATGTTTGAAATAAATCTTATCAGCCCAACAAATCTCGGTTCATCTGTCAACGCCGGCCGTGTCAACAAGCGTTGGGCAGCAGCAATGGATCCGTCCAGTGGAGTTGTCGTTTTTTCTCACCAAGCCTCACCCTTAAATCTCTGAAGGAAACAAGAAAGATGTTTATGAGTGTGTAGATGAATGTTTGCTTTGATTGCGGTTCTGGCCTCCAGCCCATCTGTGTCCACTGAGCTCCACTGGAAGCCGTCGCCCCCCAGTGAACTTCCTGTCACTCCTATAAACTCCCAGAAGAGGAGAGTAAGTGGCCACCGGAGGACGTCCCTCGACTCTACTGACACCTCATTAAACAGAGCCACAGAACAGCAGGGAAAGAGTGAAGGAGGGTCGAACACAACACCATCATCTGTATCAGGGAACTTCAGAACAAGCATCAGTCACACAGGGCAGTTCATGAGGGAATCCCTTAAAAAAGAGAAACAGGAATTTAGGAGGGCATGACATCATTTCCTGTTAAAGCTGCAGCCCTGACACAAAAACAGGATGAAGGCGACACCATGTCTTTGATCCGTCAGTGTGGGTTTGGGCGAGAGGAACGAGTGTATGAGAAAACCACATTCAGGATCGTACACTCTGACCCACGACACCCTCAGCGGGCGTGTCCGCTCAGCCTGTCAGGAAGATGGACGCCCGCAGCGTTGAGCTGCAGCACACGGCTGACGTGTCTTCCTCTGACTGACAGCTTCTGGATTTCTACCGCAGGCCGGCCGGGATGAAGGAGGAGCGCATCAGGCGCATTAACAGCTCCTGGATTCAGCGGCTGTGGCAGAGGTCGACACCTGCTGCTGGTGACGGAGGTCTCGGGTGGGGGACGGGGCTGATTCTTTAAAGACCCAGACGAGCACCTGCTGGACTCCATTCATGAGCAAGAGTGGAAAAACGACCCCTCACTGACCATATAACAAGCGATCTGCAGGGAAAAATCAGCTGGCCGAATATAACAACGCTCATGGAGGATAAACGCAAAAAAAACAAACCATTAACACTGATTGAAGGAAAGGTCGGGAGATTAATTACTAAATGAAAGGCTTTATTCAAGAAGATTACCAAAATATAGGATGCCTGAATCACAACAGCCCGTTTACAGAGCCAAAATTAAAACACAAAACATGCATGTTATTTCTGATTAAATAAAGTCTCTGATTCAAACGGTCTGTCGTTATGAAACCGAAACAATAACTGCTGTTTTAATGTGTGATGACCAAGCGCTGTAGCAGCTAGTCTATTCAGATTCTCTCCTCTGATCACCTTTCGTCTGTACTACAAGTTATGGCAAAAATAACAACAGGAATTCAAAGATTTCATTAGGAAGATCAGAAGGTAATAGCTAAAATATTGAAATTTTTAACTAATCACCCAATAAGCGATTAGGTGAAATCTAATCATCCAATCAACACAATGATACAGAGTCACATGTTATCTGAGCTCTGCAGCACTGACAGCGAGAGAAAGAGAGAGAGAGAGAGAGAGAGGAGCTTTAAAACACATAAACACATCTACAGCAGATCATAAAGAGCTGCTGGGGAAACCAAATTCCTAACAACCACTACACTGAAAACCACACTGACTGCAGGAAGAGGATGGGTAGAGCCAGAACTCAGAGAGAGAGAGAGAGACTTATTTATAATATCTTGTTTAATCCTCTAACTAGAACCTTATTTAATTTATTCTTTATTTAATTTTCATGTATAATACTTTGGCAATATTGTACGTCAACACAATTATTAAAATGATTAAAAACTAATAAAGTACTTCAAATTGAACTGACAGAGAGAGAGAGACTAAGACAGACAGAGAGACAGAGAGAGAGAGAGTGTCAGAAAGAAAGACAGAGACAGAGAGAGAGAAATGGGGTCTTGGTGTGGCCTATATCCAGTTTAGTCACTCTGGGCGTCTCTCTCACAGCCCTACAGCGTTTAAATATCACATTACCTCATGAGAAACACACGTCAGCTGCTCCTCTGACCTTCACTAATGAGAGCTGCCCACTGTCCACCGGCCTCTCATGAGAGACACTACTGCTCAGTTCAGTCAACAATCACCACTCTGAACACATTCAGATAATGCAGTCTGATTTAAAAACAACGTTTTCTGCTGTTAAATGCATCACTCTAAAGCAGCAGAGGTTTGTCTCCATGTATGTCTCCTTTCAAAACGCGCTGCGCTCTGTTTTAATGCATCTAGATGTTTTATTGATGTTACAGACGACTTGTGGCAGTTTCACCTACAAGAGAAACACAGATAATGAGATCAAAGTCCCTTTAAAAGCAAGTCCGTTCACTGGCAGACATCTTGGCAGTGACCCCAAGCACTTATTTTCAATGCGGGCGATATGAGCGTATAGTAATACTGCATGTTAATGTTAACTGTCAATACTGGGCTTCAGTAACATGAGCAATAGCAATTAGCAATCAAATCTGACAACCGCAGTAAACGTAGCCTCCTAGCTCAATTCACACACACAAAAATTAGTTTATTAAGAACAGTTCAGCTTTTCAGCAGAACCACAAAAACAGGTGATGCCTCAATCACAAAGGTGATTGGCCATTTCAAAAGCGACGTGAAATTTCCTGTTCAACAGCTGTCAACGTTTACAGAAGACACATAAAGCTGCTTTCCAGCCATTTACACATGCAATCTGCAGCATAAGAGACTGTTTCCAACCCATTACATCAATGCAGAGCACACACACACACACACGTTTACTTATATATCTATATCCATAAACTTCTACTGTTTTAACACACAGCTAGTTATAAAGACTCAACCTAACCCTAACCGACAGAAAAAAAACGCAATTAAGACAATTTACAAATAAAAAACGCAATTAAAAATTAACAATTTTACTATTAAAAAAAAAACAAAAAAACATTTGCTATATTGTTTTTTTTGCATTTTTACAAATGAGGACGCACACCAAAGAGGTTTGGTCAGATTCATCAGGTTTAGCTGACGTTTGGGTACAAATTAGTCCACGATATATTGCTAAGTAAACACACACACACAGCAAATTATGCGGCTCTATCTAATCAATACAGCTCACTACACACAGCTACAGCGCAGAGGAAATGGTCTTTTCCCTGCTCATATCTGCCAGAATAAAAAAAGTACCACGTTGACAGATAAACGGAGGTGTCTGTAATCACCCTGATATACCAGACATCACAACACTGGATGGACAGAGACATTAAGAGCTCTGTTCACGCTTCAGATCAACAGAACCAATCGAAACACAGTACGAGAAGCAGAAACAAATGTTTATTAGAGGAAATGCTGCGTGTGACTCTGGGTTTTGTTGAATTTGGGGAGGGCTGAATTGGCTTTTGGCCAACAATGAGTTTCTTTTGTTTCGTTTGCTGCTTAATGGTTTTGTTCGAAAGCCAAGACTGAAAACAAAAGGAAAACATGAGTGGTAAAACAATAAAGATGAATTCTGTGTAGGCAGAGTCCACAATTAACACTCAAACCCAAGCACTGAATGTAAAAACGGCCTTTAAATGTCAGCCAGTGCCTTTTATTCACGAACGTTTTAGAAATTAAACATAAAACACATTTAACAACGGCAGAATGCTATGCATCAATTCGAATAGATTCACAAACGCGTTCTACTAACATCAATGACATATTTAGCATCATAATAGATTGTTACATGCATTAAATGACTGTAGAACAGATGTGTCGCAACTCTGTCACGTTACATGTGCAGAAAGGTGTTTCAGTGATATATACACACACATCACTGAAACACATTTCATATATGTGTGTGTGTGTGTGTGTGTAGACACATATATATGGCTCTCCGTGCTCCTCAGCTCAGAAACATCATTTAGGTCTCCATCTCCTAAACAGAGCAGGAGGGGCAGAGAACAGATGATGGTGCTTCCCAGTAATCCTGAGAGTGGGGGGTCGGGAATCAATATCTCACTGCACTCTAATACTACAAGACTGTTATAGTGCCACCAAACAGATGGGCCATGCTGTAAGCCTGTCTCTGAAAAACACCCCCCCACCTCCTCTCCTCCCTCCCTCTCTCTCCCCCGGCTGCTCCAAAGCAGATCAAACCTTTATTCTTCAAGCGGGAGGGGAAACAAACTGCAGCGAGAGAGGCCACATTGCCTGCGCTAATTCCCTTTGAGGGGGGTGGAGGAGAACAGCATGGAGGGATCCGCACTTCTCTCTCAGGCTTTTACAGGAGGCTTTATTTCTGCCTGCTATTTCTCTCTCTCTCTCTCTCTCTCGACCCCCGTTCCACCCCCTCCTGCCCCTCAGACTGGATTTATGGTCGCCCTCCGAGCTGTGAGCACTCGGAACAGAGGATGAAAAGGCCCCTTGCACCGCCCGCACCTCAAACAAGAGCTTTTATGACACTCCACAGGATCCGTGCGGAGAAACCGCAGAAAACAGACGCCGAGCAAACCCGGAATTTCGCGAGGAATTTCATGATTCCGGTTCCCGAGCGATTCTTCTGAGGAAGAAATGTTTGGAAATAGGAAACAGCAGAGAATGAAGAAGTTCCTGTGAAAGCTGCTTTCACACAGACTTTGAAATGAGGCCATAAACGTAATCAAATCGACTTCATTTAATTTAATTAATTTATATAACGAGCCCAACTTCATATTATGAAAATACTAAACACTGAAAACAAATCGAGATAAATAAGATAGATCTTAATTCAACACAACACTTTCCATGTGTATTTTTAACTATGCTAACAAGAAGTCACATGCGAGAAGCATTAATATCCCTGTGGTTCCAAATGTGGTTCCATTTTTTAAAAGTGGAACCGGCTCTGAATAAGACGGAGCTATGTGGGTAACCGGCTCTAAATAAGACAAACTGAAGAAAAGACATTCCAGGCAGCTTCTACTTGTCTTCACCACACTAACACCACAAGAATACAGCGCGAGAAAGCCGTGGGGAGAAAGACTGGCTTCTCTGGGCGGTAAGAATTGTCCAACAGCAGAGAGAAGTCACCCTCTCCATAATCACCATCTGAGTGATCTAAAGGAGAGCAATTACGTTTCATCAGCGCTATTTCTACATCAGCGGAAAACAAGTGTGCATAATTTAAACACCAGTGTCTGTGTCAATATCTCATTAAAGCTAATGAGAGTAAGAGGGTGTGGGAACGCAGGCGGTCACAGATGTTTGCACTGTCAAATTCAGCTCCAAATAAAACACCGAGACAATAGAAGAGCGACTGCCGCCCATGTTCAGAGCCTCACACATTCCATGAGATCTGCAAACAATGAAACCACTTTCAGATGCTGAATAACTGTATTTCACGAACACTGGAACTGAAACTCTGGTCACGTTTGTGTGCATCAGACGGTCTGATCTGCAGCTGACAGATTACACCGAGAAACACATGTAGATGTTAAAGTATTGTTCCGGGTTCAACACACACTGCATCAGAAACATGCTCTCGACCGCTATCACAGGCGATTATTTCAAATCAGACCGAAGTGACAAATATATATGAAACGAAACGGAAGAAACATTTACAATAGATGTCTACGGTTCGATACACTGCAAGGAGATACATTTTGAAAGCATAGCCGTATAGCCATAATCAAACGTAACTTGGATCGAACTGAGAACAGTGCTTTAAAGATCTGATGCTTGACCAGAGTCTTGGGTTCGAATCCCAGCGAATGCACAGACTCATTCAAAAACACACACCTCAAATGTGCTGTAAGCCGCTTCGGATAAAAGCGTCTTCCAAATGCAACCATTTAAATGTAAACATGAGAATCTCTCAGTCTGGTTTTCAGAGGCACACAGATCTTTGAGAGCTTTAGGCAGACAGTAATGTGTCTGAGACACAGAGACGTTTAAACAGGCCGAAAGGGAAACGATTCGAGGGCTCTGAGCTGCAGTACACCTCATTGATTTATAATTAATCAGGCACAGAGCTAAACTGCAGTACTGCACCTGGAGTTAATCCCCTTTAAATTATCATGACATCATAGACACAGTGAGAACGGATGTTCGCTTCTAACACACAGCTGTCAATGTTAAAAGTGTCCATTCTGAAACTAATTACATGACATGAATTATACAGAAACATTCTGGGGTTTCGCTTCATTCTGAAGGCAGTCAAAATGGCAGTAGTGCCTGAGGAGAGCTGATGGTGCACTCCGCCCCCTGCAGGCTGAGCTGAGAAAACAACCATTGACTGGGTGAAAACCATGTGTAACTGTAAAAAACATGCAAAAAATGGTTTTGTGCTTTAACAAAGGGTGACAAAATGTATGTGTATATAAACATTCAAAACTTAGTCTTTCTGTTCTAGGAAAACAAGGGAAAAAATACTGATGACTCATCGTGTTCACAGGGGTGTAAACAAATATCGTCCAATAGAATCTCTGTAGAATGTGAACGTCTCTCTCTCTCTCTCTCTCTCTCAATTATACATTTCACCTGCCACCAGCAATCCAGGCTGTGTTGTAAACTAAAAGGCTTTTGGCATTTTTGGAACCAAATCTGAAATCTAATGTACACTGTCAAGAGTGTCCAGGTTAAATATTACATTTTATATTTACATTATATTTTCACATTTCAGATATATTTCACACAAAACCATTTTTAATAAATTTTGCGTAAAGAAAATGACCCAAAATTACGCAATGGCATTGCGTAAAGATATTTGTAGAACCGAATATGTGAAAGTGACATTGTTTTATGACAACTATATCATATTATTTGGAGCAATGCCTTTCATTAATACAGATTTAATTTACATTTAAAAACCATTACATTATTATTCTCATTCATGAGAATGTTTTTTGTGCATTGCGTTAATGAGAACTTGGGGTGGTGTTCAATTGTCATAAAAACACTGAACCAATGCAAAACCATCTAGAGGTCCTAAAACATCATTTATTCTCTTTCTGCACAAAAGATAATCCTGTTATTTGAATTCTTGTGATGGGGCTAAAAAATGACCCGAGCTTTTCTGCATGAGTTTCACCGCAGCAGCATCTGTGAGCGCATGTCACATGCAGTCACTGATACAGCAGCACCAATTAAAGCTCTATTACATGCAGTCTGCAGCCATGCGGGGAGGACAGGAAATGAGGCAGGAAGTGTGCTGCAGGCTACAGAAGAAGACAGCAGGGAAAGCGGTCTCAGACAGAGAGAGGAATGTGTGTGTGTGTGTGTGTGTGCCAGAAGACTGCTGTGAGCTGCATAGTGAGCGAGATACATGCAAAACAGAGAGAAGAACAAAATGACATCATGTTTTGAAATCCTGATGCTTCATGTAAACCCGAGGGGGAATTATTCACAGAACACTTTATATCATTCAAAAACGGCAAGATGGAGTGCAACAATGTGAAATGATTATTTTTTGCAATAGTATCATTTATTTCATAATTTTGTGTTATGTTTTTACTGTAAAGACCCTACAAAGTGCTACAGTGATAAATTTGAATTGAATCGGAGAATGGAACCAATTTCTTAAAGTTTAATTAATCAGAACTTCATGTTTAAAACAACTTCCACGCAAACGACAACACCAGAAAAACAGCCAAAGCGTCCATCGGATGCACATATACATACTACAAAATTTACAATACAACACAATGCAACACCTGTCAATGCAAATGAAGGAATTCCAATCGCTTTGCAGCTGCAAACATATTTGCATGTTGCAAACAGAAGCAGCAGGAGTGACGATTGACAGCGCATGTGTTTGTATGAAGAGACACTGACCTGCTCTCTGAACTGTTCCTGAGAGAGACACTCTGTGATGTTGACACAGCCCAACAGACAGCCGGTCGGATACTCTGTGGGAAGCTTCACTTCTGCACAATAACATAACAGAAAACATTAGCACTGCAATAACAGATACAACACACACGCTTTTAAAATATCACTGACTGGATCATCTTGTAACGTAAGCAGCTTTAGACAGTGCAGGCCAGTGTGTGTAGATAACAGACTCACCCTCTTTGTAAATGTGGCGGTACTGAGTCTCTACTTGCTGTATCTCTTCAGAAGTGGGTCTGTTAGCAGCAGCAGCGATCCACAGGCGCCCCCTATGGGACGTATACCATGTCCTGCCCTCCACCCTATAGAAACAACATGACTTATTGTTATTAGAGCATGCGCATGCACTGTATAATATAGTGTATAGTGTATACATATTATATACACTATACACTGTACCTACACATATATACACATATATTCATGCACGCTTGTGCTGGTTTAACTGATCTGTACCTTTTAATGCCCTTGACGAGCAGTGAGGCCCATGGCTGATGCATGCTGAGACACCAGCCACCATCTGTGATCTCCTGCAGCTCTCTGTCCTGCAGTCGCAGCCGACTGCGCTCAGTGTTCTGCGCACTGCTCACAGTTTTTGCTGAAGACTTCCTCGAGATGCCACTACCACCCACATCAACCCACTTACACACACACACACATGTTCATCACATTTACAACACACACACAAACACTAACATTACTGTTGTACAAACTTAAGTCACACTTATGGAGTGACCGAATGTCACTGTGTTCAATTGTTATAAACTTCTACTCTACTAAGGTGACTTTTATTTTGACATCAGTTAGCATGAAGTCATTTCCTCTCAGTTCACACAGGTGTCCAAGCACAGTAACCTTTTGAATATGTTGCATTTACATCTGTCAAGTGTCCAATACCTACAGCTATTGCTATATCACTTAAACTCTTTTTGTTAAATGTTTGAAAAGTGAATTTGTCACCTTTACTGTCCTTTTGATTCATATTAAGTTAAACATTACATGTGGCTAATAAGCATTGCATTGTTTTAGCTGTTTGTTAGCCCCACCTCTGGAGCAGCCTGTCTGATGTTGGGATTGACCAGCTCTCTGAAGTTCTGTCCCTCAGTGGAAACTGACTTCTTCTGTGTCCGTCCAAAAGAACCAGCGTTGATGGCCTTCACTGTCTCATCAAACCTTCAACACACAAAATGACCACAACCAAATCACGCACTGCCATGACTGCCGCCTTCACGTCCAAATGAATTACAAGATAAGCACACATAAACAGAATCAGGCTCTGTAGCTTCTTACTTCTGGTAGTATGGAGTCAAATTCTGCCCCTCGTCCAGCACTCGTCTGCCGGCAAAGTCGAGCGTGATCTTGCGGTCCTTGCGGGAGGCGTGTCTAAGCTCTCGTAGCTCCTCCTCCCGTCTGCGTAAGGCCTCTCGTTCGCATGGCGACAACCACTGATTGGAGTCTGTCGCAAAGTAATCTGACTCATCGTCCAATACCTGTGTCCTCCTCACACTGAAAGACAGAAAGAGAGGTCAAAACAGCTTGAACCTCATCAAAGGTCAAAAGATCAAATGACACGAGCTGCATGTGACTTTAGAGGCAGGCAAACCTGACACTGAGACACTGAGAGGACAGTGGAATATACAGGTGTGATCATGTATGTTTTGTTTACTAGCTCCTAAATGTATATTTCAATCTTATAACTTTCAAGATTCAATGATTAAACCTGCAATCTTTTTAGAGTAAAAATAAACAAAAATCGGTTATTGAGTACATGACAGATGAGTATTCAAAACCATCTCCTCACCCTGATTCACAACGATAAGTTTATAATAATGATTTATAATTTAAGCTGCCGGGTCTGATTTCCCGAGAAATGTCTGTTTGACTTTATGTGATTTCAACGTACATAATGAAAAGTATGTAAAGTAACCTGCACATTATGTTTCAAACAGAGGTGGCAGTAGAGAAGTGAAAGTTACACATTGCAGCTTTAAATGCCATGAACTTTGCATGAAGTTTGTCAATTTCCATGATTAGGTTTTCAGAAGTGCAGCCAGGCTCATGTGTGCTCGGCTACATTTCTTATAGCCAATCAGACTGGACATAGCAGTTTTCTCAAAGCTACTGCCATTATTTGTGCAATTCTCATCAAACGGGTACTGAACAGTCCAAATGGCTAGTTTAACCCTAGCGAACAGATCAACAGACTGACAACAGTGTATTTGGACAGGCAGACCTGTTCTTGTCAAACTCCAGCAGTTTTTCTTTATGCTGTACAGCTTTCTCCAGACCTGTCTTCATTCTGGCCTCTTGGTGGGGCAGAAAATCCCGCTCGGAGCCCTCCGGATTCACAAGATCTGTGATGACCAATCAGAAATGTCAAACCTACACTAATAACTGTATGGATGCTTTATAGGCTAATAATAATATCTTAAAACAGGGAAATGAACACACAAAAATATTGCTCACCTCCCATGAGTTTTTTACGAAGCTTTTGACTTTTGTTGGAGTCTCGCTGCAGTATTTCTTGTTCCTCGTTAGTACAAACCTGAATCACGTGTAAAAGATTGTAAGAAGACAATCATAACATCATAACATTATCATAACATTTTCAACAGAAGCCTGTATCTGGTTCTTAAAAACACAGTCGCAATGCAAAATAGCCATGCAAAAAAACAATCACAATTTTCTGTGGATCTCAAAACCAAATATGACCTGGAAATGTTTTCAACCTTCTTAGATTTCGGCCCAGACAGAAGAGTGAAATACCACCTTCTGGTCAATGTGCAGAATTAAAGCAGGGCAGGTGATTTTTTTCCAGAAACATTTCTTGTTATGCTAGTGGTGTATATATATTTATATATCTTCTGTGCTATATTGCCATAACAGTCTATCAGTAACACACACATAGTTTTTTTATACGGGCCAGAGGTGGAAACTCACCAGATTGCCGCAGAAAAAACACGGGCCAGATCCCTCCTGCTCACACACGATACGGCCGCAGCTCAAACAGTTGTTGATGAGCTTGTGTTTCTGAGCCAGACAGTCACAGGACTGACGGCCCGGCAGCAGAACAGACAGTTTATCTCCACCCTCTTTGGTATACAGATTCACGAACTTGCTCTTCTTCTTCTTCACTGAGGCTGAGCTGCTGTTCTCCTGAGCCTGATGAAGATGAAGAGCTGTGTGTAAGTTCAGCTGGACTCGTGAAAGAGTTTAGGGTGTTGTGAACAGGCTGTCATACCTTCATCAGGTCTATGGGGGTTTTCACTGGTTCTGCTTCCGGCTGAAAGAAAGTTACGACCTCCTGCTTGTTTCTGCCCTTTCGTTTTGATTTCTTCTGGGTGTCTTTGGGTGTCATGTGAAGACCTTCTGCAACAGAGATTTAATGTCATTTTCCTTCAATGACATTGCATAAATGTATTTTAAATGCAATACAATTATTTTTGGCACTGATCCTGCAGATACAGAGAGCCAATAATTATTTTTATGACAGCAAATAATATAAATCTAATCGTTCATATCTAAATATTAAAAAAAAACTACAATAATTAAGAAAGCTAACCATGAACAACAATTTCCCCACAATGTAAGAGAATTTGCTCTCAACGGTTAATCAATCACAGTTTATTTGTGCTCAGTGATATATAGTTCACCCTGTATTCTTGGTATCACAGACTGTACAGATGAATCTATATTCATATCAGCATGAGTCTATGTTCACCTGTCACTGTCTCCTTCCTGAGGATGATGCCTGGAGCATCAGGTGCTGGTGTCCGGCATCTCTGCCATCTCTGCACCAGCTCCTCTATGAAGTCCTTCTTCTTTCCCTCTGATCCTTGTAAGAGATCTTCAACATACTCCACAATTTCATCAGTGTCTTCAATGGAGATGATGTACCTGAAACAGGTTCAGCTCATTTTCTTACACAAGACTCACTTCAACAGAACACCCCAAAACATAGCACAGTATATTATATATATGTTTGATTATATATTGCTTGTTGGTTCTAGGTTTAATACTATGAAAGAGGCCCATAAGTATCTATCTTGAGCAAGATAAATATAAAACTGTATGGATCATATTAATTTATTATGAGATACATTTATATATATATATATATACATAGGAAGGAGTAATATTATGTTTTCCTCACACTCATAAACATTTTAAGTTTGTTATTTTGACAATACTATGTTACTTTGATATATACCATGATAATATATGACAACCATATAAATGTAGCATGGTGTTTTCAGGGTAAGACATTGTGTTTACGTGGTATTATGTTCAAGAAACATTTTTTGGAACTTTTAGCTGGTAGCTTAGGTTCACACAGAGTAAATGGCGACTTTTCACATGGCCAGGTTAGTTACTTTAAATGTCTCCTAAAATTCCTCTCATGTTAGCTGTAACATATTTATTTAATAGTTGTACAACTGACAACAGGCAATTTGCGGTCTGTTCACCATAGTGAATGTATAAACAGGAATTAAACTGTACTTACTGCACAATGTCATCGCTCGCCTCCAAACCGAAACTGTTCTTTAACTTATCCACAGTCCAGCGGAGTAAAGAATCAGTCATGATATCAGCGGATCAGAGAGACAGTATAAACTGTACATACACTCAAAAGATCACACAGAACACATAGACAGATTGAAGTCGCTTCCGGTTAGTGCCTTACTTTCCAAAATAAAAGCCCCGGATGGGTTAGTTATTATTTTAACGCTTTACAAAATGTATAAATCATGATTGATTTACCATGATTTATATAAATTATTATATCATTTAAATTTATAAAATATCTGGGACCATTGTGGGTTAATGTATAATATCATATATATTATATAATATATAATGTATGTATAAGGGAAGACGGACAGATATTATGACATTATGGGTTTAAATAATAATGTTCATATTTTAATTCTTCACGGTGAATCTTCATATAAATGGCTATTAATGTTTCTCAGTTTAGTGTTCCGGCTTTTAATGATCGCGAAAAGGGCTGTGACATGTGATAACCGTTACTTTTCAAACCTTAAAATCCGTTTGGACCAATCACAGTCGTGTGTGATGACTGTATCTATTTTTTGCATAAATTTACAGATACAGCTAGAATATTTTTTTCATTCATATATCAGGCAGCATTAATTGAAATTATTACGATTAAATGTGATACTTTGTAGCATACAAATGTTTTAGATAAAAACATTAGAAACAACGTTTAGAAAACGTCCTGATATTTGAAGGCGACTGAAAGGTTTCTGACACTTGAGCGCCTCATGCGGAATAAACAGGTTTGATCCGTTTATTCAGAAATATCAGAAACACACGCAGTCATTTCTGCCCGTTCAACGTTTCTCTGCATCTTTAATTCTCCATGTCCAAAGTTACAGGGCCCTGTTTGTTGTGATCTCAAGTTTAAAATGTTTGTGAAGAACGATTTAATTCCTTATAATAATCACTTAAAAGCAGATGTTTGCTATAGAAGCAGAAAAACACCATTTGTATGATTACATATAAGAAATTGAGTTCAATCATTTTTGTTTTACAAAAATATGTTTATTTTATACAGCGATATTTGGAAGACAAAATGGCCTGGATCTCCACCTTCATGACATCACACGACTCATTTATTAGAAATGAAAATGTTTCACTAAGTTAATGAGCAACAATGTAATTTAAGTTTGTCAATTTAACTGATCGGTTTAGATCATGACAATTACACTACAGACACTCACGAAAACAGAAAGTCAAACAGACTGCAAAGCTGCAACTAATTAATCTGTTAAAGTGTCTCTCTAAGGGTGAGCATTACAATTCTTCATCATTTCTCCTCTTGTTTCACAGAATGTCATCAACTCTTATAAACAGCATGAGGGTGAGCAGATGACAGTTTTTATTTTTGAGTGAACTGTCTCTTTAAGAGGCTCTTCAGAGGAGTGAAAACTCTGTGAAACGTCTGTGAAACGTCCTCAGGTGAAGAAATCTTTCGATATGGCCTCGATGAAGTTTGGAGCCGACATTAAGATCCCGATGGTGCAGAGAATGGTGAACAGGGAAAATGCCATGAGACAGAGGCGATCGATGACTGATGCCGCAAACTTCCACTCGTTACACACCGTCTCTTCCTCGTCCTGGTCCCTGAAACGTTTGGCTATGTACCGAACCTCATCCAGAATTTTGGACAGGTCGGAATCTCCGGGAGCGCTGCTTACAGAGGATGCCTGCGCCCCAGGCAGCAGTACATCCTCCTCGCCCGTGCCGATGATCCGGCTGCAGATCACCCCGGAGTCGGGCGAGGGGGCGTAGTGAATGGTGTCCATTCCACGGAAGCCGATGTACAGCAGGTTTCCATTGGCAGATTGTGCCGCTGCGGTGCTGATGTTCAGATCCACGCTGGTCAGGCTGCTGCGCGGATGCTTGTTGTGACAGGCCGATCGAACCCGGTCCTCACCGGGTCTCTTCATCCTGAGGAACCACGCGCACCAGTTCAACAGCACCACACGCGTCTGACAGCAGAACACATCAAACAACAAACTGGACTTATATAAAGAGATTCTTCTACCATATAAACAGATCACATTGAGAACCCAGCAGCAGAATTGACAGGACAGTTAAGCCAAAAATGAAAATTCTTCCATCATTTACTCATGTCATTCCAAATCAATGACCTTTTCTGTTCTGTGGAACACAAATGAGGATGTTTGGAGGAATGCCTCAGAGGAATGCCTCAGTGTTGTTTACCAACTACTACAAAACATCTGCTTTTGTGTGAATCACAAAAAAGTCATACAGGTTTTGAATGACATGAGGGGGTGTAAATGATGGATAAATTTGGGTGAACTATCCCTTTAAGACAAGCCTTCAAATTAACACCATAACTAATAAATAGAGATAATGCAGATTAATTAAAAATGCCTGAAGCTCCATTGAAACAGCTGCAGTCTCTTTACAGTACACAAGCCTTTTAGACAGGACTGTGATGCAGTTTATCAGCTCCATACAATGTGTTTTTAACATTTTACTTTAAGTTTTAAATCAATTCACATCTGTCAAGAATCAAATGCTAGTGTTTAAAACGGTACTGATGCGGCAGTGTGCGGTCAGTGTAAGTTCAGCAGCATCAGTTTGTATGTTCAGTAGAAATGAGAGTTTACCCATGTTGGCATCTTGCCTCCGTCAGGATCATGGTAATGATACTGCAGGACCCAGACTGTGGCGATCACCGACAGCCCAACAATCACCATAGTGGTGGCAAAATACTGAGCTGATCAGAGGAAGAGAATAAATACACATAAGAGAATTAATACACAACTAACATACTGCAGATGAGACGCACTGACGGGAGACGTCACTACAGGCTGAACTCACCAATTAAAGGCACAGAGTCTGATGTGGCAGGCATGATTTCTGCTACCAGAAGCATGAAAACCGTCAGTGAGAGCAGAACTGTGATCCCTGAGCAAAATAAACACACATATGTACTCCCAGAAACATTAGAATAGACATACATGTGCCAGCCAATCACAACCCCCCACTGTACAGTATGTACAGTATCACACAGGCATATTACACACACTGTTGGCTTCTGTTATATTTACTGCAGTTGATATACAGGGTTAAACAGTTTCCTTGGTGAAAACACTTCTATGCTTTATACAGCATGCAGCCAACATACATCAAGATTATAGTGTAAACAGGCCAGCCTAGTTCTCCCTTTTATCTTTGTATATCTGTTATATAAATCTGATTCCAACTCCACAGAAACCTCTCACAACCTAAAATTGTTACCTAAAATTAAAACTGGCCTTAAACCTTTATTGACTACAATAAGCCAGTGCTTTAATTACTTAAGAAAATGAGAAGCAGCATTTAACCTGAATGCATCACAGTTAAGCTCTGGTATTTAAAGAATCGATCCTCAACCGCTGGCAGGCCGTCCCACTAATACCATTTAGGAACGACTAAATGAAACAATAAATTGTGCCCTGCTGTGATCTGAGCTTCAGTCTCTTCCAAGATTTTGGAACGTGGGCCGCAGCCTGTAAATCCAGAGAGCAGGAGACAAACAGAGAGAAATTGAGCGCTTATCAGAGCTCACCGCCTCATTCCTCACTGACAGGATCTTTGGCAAGACATTCATCTCACTGCATGTCACTCACAGCAGCTTAGAGAAACGTCTATGTGAATTATCTGCGCGAGCACACTGTGCTGAAGTGAATTTCATATGACGTCTTTTAAAATGTGAGTCTGCACGGAAGGACAAACAGGTGCACTGACTGTGAGAGCTCCATTTAATATATTTCCAAATGCAAAAGTGACGTTTCTGCACTTCTGCTGAAGAGAGGGCTGGAGTGAGGCCAGGTTTATTTCCCACAATACAACCCATTATAGATGATGCCTGTAAATTTTCCAATGTTAAAATACTTTCTCCTATCTGGCTTAAAGTAGGAGATTATCTTTTTTGTTATGCTGGTTGAAAGTCTCTTCACATCTCGACAGCAATCACTAAGTGCTCGAAATATATTTATATAAATATATATCTTCTGTGGAAGGCACAGGACTATAAAATGTGCATTCAGACTGAATGCAATGATCGGATGTTCTAGTTGCTGGTCAAACTATGTATGTGTTCATGTATTGGAGGCGTGGCTTTGGCCTTTAATATGCAGAAACCGATGTAAGTACATGATTCATGGGTTGGTTTCCCTGAGACGCGTGAGACACTGAGGCTCAAATCAAAACATTCATCTTTTTGAGCATGAAAATGCTAAGAAAGGCTGAAACAAGGTGAACATCTGGCAGCACAACACAATTATCTTCTATCATGGTTTCACACAGACGGCAGAATTTACACAAATTGAAGGTGTTATCATCAATCAAATCGTCAAATTAAGATGATGGAGGTCTTTCAAATGGCTGTGCTGAACCTCCATGAAGATGATGATGAAATGGCTCCTGAAATCCAGCAGCTGAGAGCATGATGATGAAGTTTCACTCACCGAGAGAGATCTTCTCGCCTGAGTCAGCCGGCAGCAGGAAGACCAGCAGGGCCAAAGTGGAGATGAGAACGCAGGGGATGAGAAGATTCAGACCGTAGTACAGCGTCCGTCTGCGCATCACTACAGTGAAGGTCACGTCCGGGTACGGTTCCTTACAGCAGTCATAAAACTTCTCGTTCCGTCGACCTGGAACCTCTACAGCACCGTTATAAAATCAATGCATGATACGAATGAAAATAAATGACATTCTTTTCATAACTGACTTTCCATCTGTACTCTGATATCCATGGATTTATGATAATCAGCTAACCGAGCTAGTTGTCTTATTCAGTTTTAATATCCAAGTAAATAAAAAAACTTCTGCATGATGGACATGCTCATCTTTGGAAGCTTCTTTGAAGGCATCTGGAGTAAAACAGCTCTATATATCTCACGAGGCACATACAAAAGACCTGAAGCAGATACGACGAGACCTGTTTTCCTGTTTCTGCACGTGATGTTCTGCATGAAGCTTAGAACAGGGTTGAATCCAGGGCAAAATGTAAAAAAAAAAGATCAGCTCATCTGTCAAGGTTTCTAATGGGCCTGAGTTAATGAAAAGACCTTTTTCATATCGCGTACACTTTGTGATACATTACACTGAATCATTTTTTTAATTGCTTCAATTATAAGACCCACCCACGAGGTCCCACTCTCCATTAGCGATATATCCAGTGATGTCAGCCTCGATCATCTGCAGGTCCAGAGACCACCCACCATACGTCCATGAGCCAAACTTCAGATCACACCTCTGACTATCAAAGGGGAACCAGCGAACGTCGATGTGGCAGGTGCTTTTGAAGATCCCTGTAAACATTCAGTAAACAACAACAGTTACACAACAGAATGTATAGCCTATAGACTATGTATAGACTCCAGTAACACATCTGAGCACTTCATAACAATACCAACAACTACACCGATAATATTTGAGCATCTCATTAAAGCTGCAATCCATAACTTTTCTGATTAAAAATGAACAAAAATTGTTATTGTGCAAATACATAATCTCCTCAATTCACACCGGTAAATTTATAATAATGATTTATAGTTTGAGCTGCCGGGTTGGATTTTCTGGGAAATGTGGTTCATTTGGCTAACAGGCTTATGTAAAACAAACTACATACAGTAACCTGCAGTTTTATGATTCAAACAGAGATGCAGCAGAGGGACCAGAGTTACAGATTGCAGATTCTGAAATTGACTCTGAAATCTGACTATACTGTTACTGAAATCATGAAATTACATCACATCAAATAACTCAATGCAAAATGTAAGAACAAAAAAACGAAATAAACATAAGAAGGTAAACACCTAAACACCTACTCTTTACAGTATGTAGGATTAAATTATGGGATGTCTGCTGTGCTGTAAGGACATATGTTAAAAACAGTCATTTAGTTCCGACAGCTGATTGCTCAGGATATGTCCTTGTATATCACCTTCCCTGCATGTTTCATTGCTCTCTTCTGCCATAAAGCATCACCAGACGTCTGATGAAGCTTTATGGAAGTTCAAGAGAAGGCAATCTCTTTAATGTCAGGAGGAATTGAGTGCAGACTGACTGACAGGAGCACGTCTGCTCATGAATCAAATCAGTTCAGCTGCACACTGCAGGAAAGCAGGAGAAAGTCAATGACACGCTGCTGGTGAATGATGCTCAGGCAAACACGTCACGTCTCTCATTCTGATACGACAGCGGTAGAACAATCATTTGGGCTGGTCATGTGATTTCAATATGATGAAGCCTTATGTGTACTTATGTTTACTGTAATAAAAATGTGGTTAATTTTCGTAATGGGAGGAGACAGTGACATATGCTGTAAATCTAGAGCTGTTAAGAGGAGTACAGGCTGACAGAGAAGAAAGCAAGAAATAATGAAAAGACCTCATATGTACATAATTGAAATCATCGGTTTATCTACTGGACCTGGTGGCAGGTACTGGCAGGCCCCAGAGGAGTTCACCAGAACATTTGTGTGGAAGGTGGCATCAAATCTCTCATCAGCACTGCAGAAAACACATACACAGAAACAGAATGTTGAGAAACACCTGAAGACACGTCTGAAAAGTCCAGTACAACAACATGAACACATTTAATCAAAGGAATGAGTTTGGCACTGCTGAGTAAACACTGGGTGTCAGATCCACGTTACATTCAGTATTTATGATTAAGCACATTTCTCCACATGAATCTCAAGAGCTGAGTGGATCTGAGTGACAGTAAGTGAATGAAAACACAGTGGCACTGCAGTAAAATCAGTTGTGTTGCATTCCAGCCGACACAAACAAACGAGGTCAAACTCTTGTGCTTGTGATGGAATAGTGCAAATTCAGTGCCTGTTCTCTCAGACACCAGCACTTTTTCCAGACAATTTATTCTCTCTCCAGAAATCCTCCACAAACCTCCTGTAAACGTGAAGAGCTTCGTCTGTGTTTCTCTGCAACGTTTGTTAATGATACAGAAGAAATTCTGTGTGTGATGATCATTTCTAACTAACCTGTTATACAGTAGGATGTCTGGCTTCCAGATTTGGCTGTCCGGGAATCTTACACTCATAACGCCGGGATACTCAGAGATGTTCCACTGAAGATAATAATCATGCCAGTACTGAACAAACACAAACACACTGTTAATGACCACAATAACTCACAATAATATAATAATTAGAGTGTTTGCACTAGTTATACATCATTCACGGGTCAGTGGCGAAGAGAATAAAAAATAAATAAATAATAATTTATTAAAAAAACATTTATTAAAGCTGCTGCTTTTTGACTCTGAAAACGTGAGCTGCAATTAAAAACAGCATATTTTCATCTTGAACGTCAGACAAGCACACATCATATTTAACATCAATTAATTTCTTTTACATTTAACATCTATTGATTCAAGCCCATGTGAATAAACTTTTAAAATGTAATTTTATTTCATTATTAAATGTTCTCTATGATGTTGATGTTCAGTAAGGCAAGAGTAACTGGTTTTACCAGCTGTAACCAGATGTTGGTTGTAAGAACTTGATTCTTCTCATCCTGTAAATGGAAAAACACAGAAGTGTAAAGCTATGAAGAACCGCTTCCATGACATCACAAGCTCGTAAAGGGGACGTTTCAATAAGGCAACGTTCTTAATGAGAGTGTGCTGATGTGAGTGTACAGGAACAGTAAATGACCTGATGCGGGAACAATTGACTGGGATGATGGTCACACTTTCCATTTTCAGTGGATATTAGTGGATTAAAAACTGAAAAAGCAAAAAAAGACCATCAACGCACCACATCCATGATCTGCATGAGACTGAAGCTGAAATACACAGTGAGGGAGTGTGTGTCGTTAAAGACGGGCCTCTCCAGCGGATTGTAGTCTTTCATCAGGTCTCTGTACAGTCTCCTCTGATGTTCACCCTGAAGTGACACTGCAACACAATAAACAGTAAGAGGCCATTTCAGTGAGGCTAGCAATAGCAAGCTAGCTTTGAAAGCATAAGATCCCTCGGCCTGCCTCCGCAGAAGATGTCATTATCTATAAATAAATATATTTATATCATTTAGTGATTGCTATCAGGATGTGAAAAGACCTTCAACTAGCACAACAAAAACAGGTTTCTGGAACGACCTTTAATGCCCACAGCACAGCAGAGAGACAGTAACTCTCTGATGTTACAGTAACTGCAAGCAGAGTAACTCTGGAATGAGGCTGAATGAGATATTCAGGAGGATGCTTGTAAATCAACAGAGGCAGCTGCTCCAGCTCATTTGGATGTACATCTATTGATCTAAAGCCTCATCAGAGCTTTTCTGCTGGGTTTCAGAGATTAAACCTTCACCAGTCTGACATACAGTGCTGCGTTCAACCCTAAGTGCTCATTACCGCCTTACTGACAGTATTTCTATTATAAATTATGATTAATTACACCAGAAAACTTTGCTATACGTCTCGAACGTATCATTGTTAAAGGGATAGTTTAGCCGAAAATAAACATTTTTACATCATTTACATACCCTATGACATACCCACATGTCATTCCAAACCTATACATAACTAACAGGAAATGTTCACTATACGTTCTTGCAGAGTTATCAAAAAGTTCTTGCAGTAATATTAATGGCACATTCCCTTAATTCCATTAACATTGTTAAGCTCTTAGTGAAACATTTAAAAAATGTTACAAAATAAATGTTTAATGTTCCTATAACCAAGCAATAACTTGACAATGTCTAAAATACTGGACGTTTTGAACATTCCTAGAACTTTAAAAACATTTTTATTAAGACAATTGTTAGCTGGATATGGCTTTTTGTCTTCTGCAGAACACAAAGGAAGATATTTTGAGAAATATTTTGTGGTTAATGGGTGCCACTGCTGTTTGGTTACCAGTGTACTTCAAAATATCTTCTTTTGTGTTCCTCAGATACAAAAAGTCATACAGGTTTTAAAAGAGATGAAGGTGAGTAAATGAAGGAAGACTTTTCATGTTTGAGTGAACTATCCCTTTAAAGATGCTAGAACTTTACATGAATACAAATCACACAGCTTAGATAACTCTGGGATCTCTTCCAAAGTTCAATTACCCTCGTTCTCATCTCAGCCTAATTCCTTTGAGATCAGATCCATTCATAATCTAATTCCAGTGAGAATCCTCTAGATGACATCAGGCTTTTACCCTGTGCAGAATGAGATCTCTGGTGGATGAGCATCATAGAAAGAAACACAAGTGAGCTGTGCTCTCCTGCCAGAATCAGACACAACACTGTACACAAAGCGGCCGGGGTGATCTCCAATGACATTTACTCAGCACACTGATGCCAGTAAGATGAAAAGAAACGCTGTGCAGTCAAAGATCTTCTGAGAAACAAATCAACTATCAGGAGAAAGTAAACCCGATCAATTTATTATAAAAGCCACAGAACTTAAACAAAGATTAGATTCAGAGCACATTATACTTACTGCTGTGTGTATTTTCATTAAACATATTGTATTTGTATGAGGACGGTACACCAATTAAACTCTAATGTGCTGTTTAAAATAAATACAACGGGGTTTCAAAAGTGTGAGTCTGGGGTTCAAACTTAAAGCTGAATACTCAGAATTTAAAGCTCTTTAAGACATTTTTTCAATCCTGCTGGAAAAACATGGATCATCAGGTTTTGCACAAATGGAAACATTCATTTTCATTCAACGTGAGAGTGCAAATATTCCAAACCAAACATGCAGACATGCGACAAAATCACCTTACAAGTGAGCAGATAATGTTATTGAACAGTTAAACTTAAAATAACATCAGATTAATAAAGACATGAGGGAGTAATACAGTATTGCAGGCATATGAGCTATTTCATAACCCCTCATTCGACTCACCGCTCCATAAGCACGTTGTGGTAGCGAAATAAAGAGTGTATTCCCAAATTCTCATCCTCCTTTAAAATGCAGCTGCGGGAATAAAGAGAAGAGCTCGGGGCAGTTGTGGGTGATTCTCGGGGCAGTTGTGGGTGATTCTCGGGGCTGTATGTAAGCTGCTCTCTCAGCATCCCACAGCAAGAGAAAATAGTCTCACATACAGTGATGCCCCGCCCCCTCCGGCTGAACACATTTACTGTACAATCACGTTATACGATGACTCTCTCACACACGAGCGCGTTTGTTTTATCTGGTGGACTTCCCAATGATCTCTATTGTTTATAAGTACATTTTTGCATTAAAAAAATAAAAAAAAATTCCCTTACATTTCTATAATAATTTAAAAACAATACTCAAGGGGTAAAATAATAAACTACTTAATAAACCTTTTGACAATTTGATATTTAAAGGACAGACAGCCTATCCTGAAAAATCGCTGCTGGAATTACAAGCTTGCTGATAGACCAAACGTGTTGTTTTAAATGTAGCCTGAAAATACATTTCACAAGCATACACAATTACGCAAATGGTGCAGGGACTAAAACAGCTTATAAAGTTACTTCAGAAATGTCATTTTTAATGATTTAAGTTAGCTTGGGAATAGCATGGCAGCTAAATTTCCAAAATAATCGTACGCCACTAGAGTCTGAGAATCGACTCGCATTTATGTCGCAGAACAGACGATTTACGACTCAACATTGTAAACAATTAACGCGAAACTCGACTTGGACCCGTGAACGTCGAATATTGTGCTATGATAGTAAACTTATTTGTTATTACATATCGCAGTCGTTTCCGCGAAACGGTTCTTTCTCCACGAACAGTGATTCATTTGTGAATCGATCGCACAAACTGATTCGAGAACGACTCAATCAGACGAGACTGATTTAAAAACCCAAATAAAATCACACCTGTTACCAGCAGCGCGAGTAGACGCGGTTTACATACACCCCGGACGCGCCACACGAATACAATACAAGCGTCCACAAACATCAAAATCACATTTATGCTATATAAACTAACAGTTTACTAACAGTAACAGTATATCAAAGGAATCAGTACTTGCCAAACTATTACACAAAACGCCTTGCGTATATATAGTATATATAGTTCAAACTATATACATACAAAAATTAAAACGCTGTAAGGGTGGATGTATATAACGTAATATTGTTTGTGTGCCTAATTTTATTTTATATTTTCATGTTTTATATAACTTTGGCAGCTCATTGGTGCTGCTGTATGGTGGAGGTGTTGTGGGTGGAGGGGCAGACACTGGCATGTGGCCACAGCACCGCAACACCAGCCAGACATATTCAGCTCAGCATATTAACAACAGCCACATTCATTTACGGGCTGCTAAAAACACAGATATTGTGTGTATTTACAATTACAGCTGTTAAAGAACACAATACCTGACCTTCCCAGCTAACATGGAACATTTTTAGAATGTTGGCTAATGAATGTTCTCTCAACGTCATCAGAAACAATAACGTTTTATATCCAAATAAAGTTTTATATATCAAAACTTTATTCTACAGTTGTTAGTGAAACGTTTTAAAAATGTTACAAAAGTAAAAAAAAATTAATAACATTCTTATAACCAAGAAAACATGTTAATACAACGTTTAAAAAACTAGATGTTTTCACTGTTCCTAGAGCTTTCAAAATTACAATTTCACCTTTCGGTTACTTAATGGAAACATCAGGGAGACGTTCTTACAACCTAAAATTGTTAGCAGGGAAAAGTTTAGGGACACTTAAAAGACTGCACTTAAAGTTGTGCACTTCAGTGTAACACAGTAAGCTCACATGGAATCATTCTCCACCCTCATCCACCCTCTACTTCTCATCATCACTATATTTGACATGAAATAAGCACTCTGAAAAAACTCTTACCTGTGATTACTGAAATAAATAGAAGTGTGAATAAACGCATCCAGGAATGAGAAAGTGCTTGTCATCGTTAGTCATTTGCATAAAACACACCCAAACAATCTCTATATAAGGGCGTTCTGCTCAGCCTCTGCAGTATATCAGCAGGCACTGATTGATTACCTGCAGCCTTGTGCTGATATATGATCATAACACACCTCTGCTCATCTTATACTGCTTTAATATATGCAAATGACCATACAGTGCATGAACAAAAAATACAATCAAAAACTGTGCCAGAGGTTTTCAAATGTGAGTATTTCTTGTAACTGAAAATACACCATTAAACTTGAACTTATTTACAACTAACTGATTATTTTACTAATAGGCTGTGATGAGTCAAAATCCACATTTACCTGTGCAGGGTGAGACTGACAGAGGTGATGAATGTCTGTTAGCAGATCCTCCTGCAGTCTGCTGAGGTCTGCACACACAAGCTGCTGAAAAACACTTGTCACACACTGCTGGGTTCCTGCTCACTGCAGATCCACAGGAGACAGATGGTGCATCGTGGTTCAGTGTCTCTCAGTATAGCACACAACACACTACACACACAGAACCCCAGAGACACACAGTGAAGTGTGTGTGTGTGAGAGATCATATACACAGTTCTGATATATGTGGTGTCTATAAATGACATCATCAGTGTGAAACAGCTTTTTGATTGTGTGATGTGGTGAATATCAGAGTGAAACACAATGTAACCAGAAGAAGATCTGACTGACTGGGATCTTCTCTGTTGACTGGATGATATATTCTCATCACACACTCTACAGGAGAAACATCTCAGATCAACACACGGGTCTTCTCACTGTCTTTATAAAGCATGTCTCAGCTTTCCTGCTGCCACACACAATGTCAGACCTCAACACTGTTCTTCTGTTCTTCTACCCCGAATTTCAGAACAGACTGAGAAAACCACCTACAAGCTG
>JAZGTJ010000538.1:0-14729 GCA_036877575.1 Botia almorhae
ACTACTGAACCATTCTGGAGGACCATGTGCACCCAATGGTTCAAACATTGTAACCTGAAAGCGGTGCCGTGTATCAGGATGATAATGCACCAATACACACAGCAAGACTGGTGACAGAGTGGTTTGATGAACATGTAAAAAAGTGAAGTTGACCATCTCCCATGGCCTGCATAGTCACCGGATCTAAATATTATTGAGCCACTTTGGGGTGTTTTGGAGGAGCGAGTCAGGAAACGTTTTCCTCCACCAGCATCACGTAGTGACCTGGCCACTATTCTGCAAGAATAATGGCTCAAAATCCCTCTGGCCACTGTGCAGCACTTGTATCTGCCATTCCCAAGACAAATTGATGCTGTATTGGCCGCAAAAGGAGGCCCTACACCATACTAATGAATAATTGTGGTCTAAAACCAGGCGTTTCAGTTTCATTGTCCAACCCCTGTATATGTGTGTGTGTGTTTATATAATGTTGGATAATATGAAGACAGTGTGTGTTTATATGTATACATATATATTAACATTTTTATTATATATTTTTTTTTCAGGTTGATGCAAGTGACGATGAACCAACAAGCTTTATGTATATGAGCGAGGATGCCCTCACTAACCCAGAGAAGATTATGATTCTGATCCAGGGCAGTGGAGTGGTGAGAGCCGGCCAGTGGGCTCGTCGCCTCATTATTAATGAAGACCTTAACAGTGGGACACAGATCCCCTTCATTAACAGGGCCAAAGAGGTTGGTCTTTTTTGTGCTGTTAGTTACTATGAGCAAAAGACACATTTCAGAATGAATTGTAGGTTACTTGCATGAATCCTTTGCGTCAAAATAATACTTTTCTATAGTTTGTTTTTCAGCAATCTTTTTTATTATTTGGCTAATTAGTATCTTAATTAAATCTATTTCCAGTCCATGCTATTCTGACATTAGTGGTCATCAGTCAAGTTAAAATGTGTCATCTCTTGATTAGTTAATTGAGGAGGGAAGATTACATTAAGTGTAAAGAGACTATTTTGTAAAGAACATCCAATTGGATTAATGTGTGCGTGATAAAATATTTTTTGACATCAAAGTTTAAGTGTTTTTAGTCCAGTTGATGGGACGGTCACATGCTTTATTGGGTCGATTGTTATGTTACATTGATATTACATTGTTATGCCCATGTAACTATGAGAGTCTAATAGTATTGGCATCTTCAGGCACATCAGTAGTATTTTACCCTGTATGCCATTTATTGTAATGGAATATACTGTCTTGGCACATTTACGTAATTTTTTTGTGTTTAAGATATTGGCAGTGAAAGTAAAAATCTGACCTTTTGGTCTGGCCAGGTCATCAGAAAAAATATTTACATTAGTATCAGTAAAACAAATATGACTGCCTGTAGCCTCTGCAACTCTTGCATCTGTCTCTCTTTTCTGCTCTGAATGAGATTTTTACTTTCTCCATTTCTCGTATATTTATTTACCCGGCAAAAGGAACTGTTTTGCAGTTATGTGTGCACTGTAAACTGTAATTTAGATTTTCATTTCTTTTCTCTGTCGGAGGATGTATCCCCGAGTGGAGTTATTTCCGTCCATCGCGGCTAGTCGTTTGTCACGCCACCCGCTGCTACCTGTGTAATTTCATCGGCCCGTGCGTTCAAATTGACTTAAGGGAGATCTCCCTCACTCTTCCATCTAAATGTCATAAAACACACACACACATTGATGTCTGCAGGCAAAGTCACTTTCCGCACAGTGCCGAGAAAAGATGGACATGGCTGACGAGCTTGTGTGTATAAATGTGTGGTAGACAGTGAGGTGGCTTATTGTATTTGCGTAGAGGTGCGTTTTGGGGGCGTACCATGATTGGTTAGATGGAGAGAATGCACAGTGCGTGCTGCCGGCCATTTATCATACAAAATAATGACCCTGACTTTGTTGTGACATCATCATAATAGCATTTACAGGAGAAGAGTGTGTTGCATGCATTTCAGTATGACAGAAGGGATGTGGCTGTCACTTTGCTATATCTGTATTACTGAGGGGGTACGGATGCGCTCTCTGATTTTTAAAGTGAAGGCTTGTGTTTGTGATTTCCTCTGTGATAAACAAGGCCACCTGAGGCCATGTGCTGAATACGCTCTGAACTGAGATCATTTTGTTCTTTTTTGCCTGTGAGGAATGTTGTTCAGTTGGGAATTGATAACTTACCCGCAAACAGATTTAAGTGCTCCTTGATTTGTCCTGTGAAGCTTCATTAAAGGATTTGTGTGTAATGTTTTGATGGTAAAATGCTTTTTATGATCTCAGCCTAATATTCAGAGACAACTGTAAGTATGGAATTTTTTAGACTTACCCAAAGAACGTAAACCCTGTGACACTGTGGCTCTATCAAAACATTGTTCTGTTTGTTTGAGCTTTTTGTTCAATTTATCTTAATGGCAGTTGCTTGTGGATGGCCTACAATGTAGAAAGATGGCTTACACCATCTAGCTAGCAGATTTTGGCTTGCTTTTTTGTATATCGATTTGCCATCTGCCAAAATATTAAAAACAATTATATCATTAAAAACGTAACATTCTCATTTTCCACTATTTAATTTTGTTTAAATAGCAATGTGGAGCTGACACCGGAGGATTAAAACATTAAATTGAATTATTATTAGGCTATTTTAATTATTGTAAAATATTTTTTATTCAACACACGTGATCCGAACCACTTTTTTTTGTTTTACCCAGAACCAAACCCTTAAATAAAGCTAGACAAAATACCACCTGCCAGTCACTTTTTCGCAAGACTCTGGTATAGAGTATAGATGCGTAGGCATAGATCTAAAAATGGCGTTGACAAACTTAGTCGATAAAAAAGGTACCTTTTCACTATCTGGTTTAGGCCTAATGAAAGAAGACAGCCAAGAGACACATCTGTGCTCTTGTAGTCTGTGCAAAAGATGGACAGACAATGAATTTACATGACCATTTGCACAAACTAAAACGAATAAACACATAACAACTTGATATCCATATTTTTATTTTTATGCATTTCATTTTTATTAATGTGATAATCAAGTTGTTATTTGTTTATTCGTTTCGTTTTTGTAAAGAAAAAGTAAGCTGTTTTTCGTTTTTCCTGTTTGTGAATTCTTAATTGAAAATTAATTAAACAAATGATACACAGGTTTTGCATAACTAAGCTTATATTTTAAGCCGATTTGACATTGTGTGAGCACCATATGGGAGGCTTTGTACCTGTTTGTCAGCTGTGGTTGGAAAAACATAAATGTGTGCATTGTAAATGGCCTATAGGTTACAACTATGTAGAAGTTGGCTCAATAGCTAATACAATTACTTGAAAGTTAGCTGTTGTTTTCCTGACAGGACTGTGCAACACGATAGAATTTGCTCAGGAAAAAAGCCACCGTCTGCTCCCGCAGCTTACCTGTCAGGACATAAGTGTTCCGGAAGTGGTTAACAGCGGGTTAAAGCCAGTAGCAGAGTTTGCAGATATTTACAGACTGTCTGTCATGGTAAAACCATGAAGAAGGCATACTTGGTGTAGCCTATGTAACCTAATTAAATTGGAATTATTTTTAATTTTGTCGCTGTTTTTATATGCTTTGTTTAGTTTGTTTAAAACATCTAGTGGTCTCTAATTTGTTTGGCTTGTTTTGCACAATAAAGTCTGTTAAGTTACTGTTTAGTTTGTGTTCAATAAACTGTTTTAAATGTTATTTGTATTGTGATCGGAACAACTTCATTGTTATTATTATGTAATCAAAAAAAAATGAAGTAACTGCACGGAAATTGATAGCATGCATTGCACTGGGCGGTATAGTGTGTGCATTTTTTGACGTTTGGGTTCATAAAGTACTTTGATTCCCAGCAAACACACAACTAATGCAATCTATACAATACTTTGATTACACTTTAAGTCGCTTTGGTTTTAAAAAAGCGATTTAAGTGTGTTACTCGTACAGGTGTATAGTGTCTACACTATAGATACATAATAGACTATAGACTGTGGTCTTTAGGCAATCCAGTAAAGTCTACAGAGATCCCATACAGACCCCAGACATACCTCACTGCCCCTTTCCACTGAAGTGAAATTCAGGAAGGTATACTATAACTACACAAACACTAATACATGCTAATAAGTTTACTGCAGAATAAAGAGAAAACAGTTGATAAAAATAAAGCATTTTATTTCATGTGATAGAAATTTCCTGAGAAACACTATGTAACCACTGATCCAGCTGCTTCAGTGTTCTTAAAGTGTTCATGATACAAGTTAATGTTAAAAGCATTGATTCCCTGTGATGTAAAAAACTACAGATTTGAAAATTCTTGAAAATTGAAAATGTATTGTTAAAGGAGCTGAAATTGTACACATGCCATGTTTGTTTTTTTTAGCAGCAGTGCTTTAAAGGAGATTAATTGAGGCAAATCGTCATTGAGAATATTTTTACCTTTATTTACCATTATCTTAGTGTTAGTATGTCAGAAAAGAATACATGTATACATTATTACCAGAGCACAAGTGTGTGACAATAAGTAGGCATACATGGCAGAGCGCAGTGGCAATGCTGACAAAAGGTCTAGAGTCTGACAGCTGGACTACAGAGGGAGTTTGTAACAACTGTGTGTGTGTGTGTGTGTTTGAGAAAGAAAGCAAGCTTTCCTAATGACAGTTATTCCTTCATGAGTTTAACTCCTGACAGCTGATAGCAATGCCTGTTGCATCATGGTAGCAGAACCATTTCTGACCTGTCAAAAGCGGAAGGGTTTGGGTTGAAGGAAAAGAAAAAAAATGAATGGTAAGAATTGAGAGAACTAAAAACTTCACTTCAGTTTTATTGTAGGGTTAAATAAAGAAGAAGCAAATTTGGGTTGCCTGAGGCCTTTATTACACTCACAGCTAATAAATTCTCAGTACGTTTAGTTGTTAGCAGGCATTCCTACTTAACTACTCTTACCAACCACGTTATGTGTCGTTTTCACATCTGCAGGAACAGAGCAACCTGAAGTCATTGATTTTTATTGATAGTGTGCTATTGTTTTGTAAAATAAACAAGAAGTAACAATAGCTAGTATGTTCAGTGATGCAACAAAGTTGAGAAGAGTTAAACTTTATACAAATATATATCAGCATTATGTTGAGTCTGTTTTTAGATATGGTCAGGTGACAGCAAGACAGAGACAAAGCTAATGTTGTCTATATGATTTATCGGTTTCTCTGATTTGTGTGTGATTTTGTTAATAATAAGGTCCATTATGCACTACTTCAATTTATATACTTTCCAGCATTTGTAATGATGTTTGTGCATGCAACTAAAGTAGAGTGTCCTCCATTAAATTGCTTTATATGTGAACAGTCCATAAGGTGGAATATCAATAAAATTCAACTTTTCCTTATTGCCGCCGGTTACTGTTGCTCATTGCTAACTCTTATTGAAAATGAATATCTTTGAGTTGCTTTGTCACAGCAGATTCCTGTCAGCTGCAGATTGCTGGCCACATGTATCATACGTGTGCATTTTGTGCAGGAATATCTTCAAATGGCTTACTTACTGAAGTTACTTGCTGAAGTTACTTGCCGATTTAACCTCTTATGACCAAAACTACCAACAAACCCCCTCCTTTGCGCACATCTAGTTTTGGCCTGGCTTCTCTGACAGAGCCGGATTGATTGCTCACTCAGAGCATCTTGTTTAAGCCTGCAGTTACTCTGACACTGACCCAGCCAAAATGTTGCTGAGGCTAATGTGAGGATGTGACTTGAAAGGTGAGAGGATCTCTCTCTGATGTGGGAGGCTTGAGTTTTTTTTTTCTTCTAGTGGGTCTAAGGAAGCATACATAAAAACAAGCTCTTGACAGAGCCAATAAATATACTGCAACTCTCCTAGCATCTCTGTCGCTCTGTCTCTCTCTTTCTCTCTCTCTCTCTCACGTTGAACTGATTCTTTTCCTACTTTATTCAGTTTTCTTTATCTCGTATCCTATCTAGTGCTATTTTACTCATATTTCTCTGCAGCACACCTGATATGTTTTCCTCTCCACTTCACTGTTTAAAATGGAATACTTGCTTGCTGCATATTGTGTAGTATGTAATATGTTGTCTATACGCACAAAAGTAAATAAAAAAATAAATAAAGTGAAACAATATGTAAGAAATTGTGTAAGTGGAATACTACAGTATGTCAAATTGTGTCGTATGTTATGTATATTGCCTACTATGTTAAAAAGTATGTAAAAATGTTTACAGTGTGCATTATGTGACATTAGGACATATAACTCCTGGTTACATGTCAGGGTATGGAGGGTATATGAGTTGATTTTCGCTTTTTAAATGGCACATGGCTATTAATAAGCATAAATACATAGATATGTGAAATATTGATTTGCAGTTTAAAATTTTTATTATGTGACAATAATGATTAGAGGCATATGTGTTTGCATATTAGTACCAGTGTATTTTGTTTTATGGTCTTGATGTGACTTCCTTACAAGGCATAAAAGTGTGGTGAGGGATAAAAGTACAAAAATGGCCTGAAACAACAGTTAGATATGCAGGTAATATATCAATTCACACAAAATTAAACAAATCATAATACTGATAAATATGTTTGACTGTCACAATTGACCACTTGGAATAAGTTTTTACACAGAGCTGTGCAATAAGTAAAGATAAGTATTTTAAAAAATTTGGACATGGAAGGTCAATGCGAGACTGCATTACTCAGTGTGTGTTCTGTTCAGCACTGCACATTTTGCGTACTCTGCCCAGTATATATGATGCTTACTGCAAAAATATTATGATTAGTAGTATGCTATTCTGAACATATCTCTTTTTCTGTGCCTCTCTGTATCATCTCCTTGTCACAGTTTCATTATTTCTTTCTCCTTCACACTGTATTTTTCTTTCTTATCCATGTTTTTTTCTCCAATTTCTTTCCTTCGTGTTTGTTTTTGCTGTTGCTTTGACCCGCACCCCCTCAGTAAACTCTTCCCCCTTCCTTCCTGACCCAAGTCGACCCCTATAGCCTTCTCTATCTCTCTACTTCCCCCTCTTTCTCTCTCTCTCTTTCACACACACACACACACACACATCCCAAACCTCCCATCTGCTGGCAGTCATTTCCCTGCTTGCAAAAAGAAAGTCAGAATAAGAAATAAAAAAGGACAACTGCATTTCATTAAGAATAAAGTCTTTAATAAAAAATAAGATCTGTACCTTCCTCCCCCCACCCTGTTCTTGTTAGTCAGTTAGAAGCCACTCTGGAGACTTGCTAGAAAGAAAGAGGGGGTGTGGTGTTTTCAAAAGTGTGTCAAAAGCCTAGGGGTTTGTATCTGCCCAGAATTTCAATGGGAGGCTGAAAGGGGGCCGGGAAGCGGGCAAACTCAAACACAGGAATCATGTTTAATTTCTGTCATGTTGCTCTTTTTTTCACCAGATTGATGTCTTTTTCAGAATCGGTTTACTATCTCTCTTACTGTTGCTCTCAGATATAGTGTAATACTGTATACTATAACTGTCCTCTGTGTCTCTCTGTTAAGTCCCTCATGTTCCCTCAAGACCCCCCCCCCTCAAAGTTATCCTATAGCATTATAGCGTTACAGATCCTTTGTTTCCTGTGCAGGAGGTGTACAGAGGGAAATACATGCCKCACAGTGATGTTAACTGGCTAGAGAGGCATGCATTGGGACAGTGGGGGTAACGCATTCCTCTATCTTGCTAGAAGGTATAGCGTTTCCTGCAGTTAAAATCAATGAACTTGACACCTTCAAAGGGCCATGTGAGGCAGTGACTTGCTCTGGGGTTAAAACTCTTTTAAATAGCCCCCTGCGGGAATTGCGGCTGTCAATAAAATGCAATAATTACCACACCCGGCCTGGGAAGAGTGCAGGCAAGCCTGGGCTAAATTAAAAATTGATCAAAAAGAGAAAAAAACATTATTTTTGTTGCCCTATTGCCAGGACTTAACTGTTCAATGTTGAATCTCATCAACTTACTGGCTGTGGTTTCTACGTTTCTATGGATTCCTCTATGTGACTGTTTTATGGTTTCTACCATTCTCCAGCTTTCTGACAAGCAATTTACCATGTCGTTAGTGTTAAAAGATGTATATGCCAGTTAAGTGTTTTGATGTGTGTTGCAGGGAAGCCCTTTATTTACTTGCATGGAGTTAGAGTCTTCAATGCATACATAAGCATTTTTTGATTGCTGCTTAATTTTATCTGACTCTCCTTACCTCCTTTCCTCCATTTGACAGTCAAAATACATTGTGGCTCATCTTCTGGTGTATATACACACAGTCACTGAGTAAGAATAGGTTATTCTTTTATAAAGCATGCATGCACTCACACATTTATATACACTTTATATAGCAGAATACCATGTTATCACCATCTGATGCTATCATTGTACAGTAGTATCACTACCATACTTTTTTGTAAGGGTTGTGAAACACTGTAGATACACTTCTAGACAAAGGGTTGATAATTGGATTTTAATTAAAAATATACCAATGATACTATGGTAAAGGCAGGCAGCAAGGTGTATGTAGTGGGTCGTTTTGTGCTGTGGGCAGTATGTGAGTGTCCCGATGGGATGACCTTATTTAGGTTCTCTCATACAATGCCTGTAGCAACTCTTCCCTCACTGTCTCCCTGGGATGACTCTAAATAAGGCTGAATAAAGTGTTTGTAGGAGCGAGACAGAGAGGGCGAGAGAGTGATATAAAACATGTCCCCGTACTATTAATAGGCTTCCTTTTATTGTCCTGTACATCAATCTCTAACAACAGAGATCTGACACAAATGAGAGCTGCCCATACAGATGTATTGATTAGAAACTCTCCACCCTGTTTATTTGGTAATCTTTGGGGCTCTTCTGTGTTCCTGGCTCTTTAAATGTTACATGCCATCTTCTCTGCAGTGCTTGGTCAAGGTCAGGGTAACCAGCTTACCAAAGTTGTTGCAGGAAATTGAGTTTATGGGAGAAACAGAAATACGTGCGGCTATCCGTGGAGGTCTGCTCAGGGGGTCAAAGTTCAGCTCCAGCTGCAACAAAACAAATAACAGAGAGAAACATGCCAGAGTAGCTCTCTGAGCAAATTGGCCCATTTTGTGAGATCTTAATCGATGGGGAGGAACCCTTAGGGCCAGTATGGGTTAACTGGGTCTTGGCCATATTCTGTAGTTCAATGAAGGAGAAGAACAAATGTATGTGTTTCTTCACCCTTCGTTACTGGAAGATGAAAATAAATATATGGGAGAGAAGGCTGTTCTCAAAGACCTTTGGCTCACATTCAGATGTCCAGAGACCTTCACATTCATAAGGCTAGTGCAGGATAATGAAGATGGACCGCATGGCCTCGTTCCAAATGTTTTGAATAGCCATTTATGAATGCGGCTCTTTAGGAGACTGGCTGGATCATAAGATATTGTCATTATAGCAGCTGCTTCTGTCTTAACTGCTTGGAAGTGCAGTATGAATCATAATCATGTGATTGTAAATATAGTGAATATTAGAATATGTGTGATTTAAAGTGAATTTTTTGTTGATAAAATAATACTTTTTGGTAACCCAGTTTAATCTATACAATTACAAGCTATTCGTTTAGTCATTGGCTATGTGAAGAGTGTAAATAAAGCAACATGTCTGAGTTTCTGGCAGATCCCGAAGCACAGGGGCTTGGAGATATCACCTGATATGTGATGAAGCACAAATTACATGCTTCAAGTTGTACATTTTATGAATCTATTGTTCGTAGCTCAGTTGGTAAGGCATGGTAGACATATGTAAATTGGCAGAACAATGCCAAGATCATGTGTTTGAATACCAGAGAGCACACAAATCTTGGAATTATCTGGAATAAACTTTTTAAATTGCTCTGGATAATGTTAATGATTTTATAATGTATATAGGTCTCCATTTCATGTGTATGCGTAGGGCTAAATAGGTTAGAATTGTACATCAGAAGGTTAAATGTAGTGGCTGCACCACTGACCTCCTTTTCTGCTAACACACACCTGTCACACAGCCGCCCAGAGAAAGAGAGGCTTTGTCAGAAAATATTCAGCTCTGTTACCGCCACCTGTGAATGAACTCCTGAGACCTGAAAAAGCAAGCTTCTGAAACAATTCAGTGTGTGTGTGGGCACAGAGCTGTCATTCGCTTTCTTGGCTAAAAGTCGAGGTAGGAGTCGTGGCGTTGCGGGGTGATAGCGTGGAGAGACATCAGTATTCGAGCGATGTCACCAAGCCCCTGTGCACTGGGAGCAGCCAGACACTCCGACAGGCGTACCTGCTTTTCCTCCGAGACACACACACTCTGAGTGTCCTTGAGAATCACTGACAACCTTTCCATAAGCATAAAGAAGCCAAACTCTGTAATTGCCAGGATCAGTCCCTTGGTGGGTTTGTGTGTGTGTGTGTGTGTGTGTGTGTGTTTGAAGGCTAAGCTTTTTGCTTAGTTATGGACAGCAAAAGGAACTGGTATTACTCATAACAGAATGTGTCCAATTGAATTTTGGAAGAGTCTGTGCTTTTTTTTTTGATTGGACAAAAGCACATGAAATCTGACCTCACTTGAACTGGACCAGTTGCATTCATATGACAGTCAATGGCACTTCTAGACAGTTCTCTGTGACTTCCTTGCACTCTTGAGGGTTAAAGCCCTGGGATGGACACATTGGATGGAAACATCGGTATGGAATTAAACTTACTCTTTAACTCCATAATGATGCAGTAAAACCCTCAGAACACCTTAGCAGCCTAAGGCTATGGACTAAAACCATCCACAACATCCTAGCATCATGTGGCAACATGTCATGTGACTTTCACACATGCAATTTCTTTAGAAATGATAAAAATCTTGTTGCCATATATTATAAACACACCTTTTATAAATATTACTGCCAGTGTGTTTTGTTTTATGGTCTTGATGTTTTGAAACATAAATGGCCATTAAAAAATTGAAATATTTTTCAGTATTTAAGTATCTATTCTTTCCAATTTGCTCTACTTTCTTCCCTTATACTATATAAGCCCAGGAACTAAATTTAGACTAGCATCAGGCCAAGTGTCAGTGCACATATACTAGGGAGATTCTGCAGCTGATAAGTGGACTCCCAGGAGAGTAAAAGCGCTTCATTCTGATGTGTTGTGTGTATATAGACCCATTTCCACCAGTGTAAGGCCCAGTCTTACTTACTGTCAGCTGTACAGAGTTCTCACTCTGCCCAGGGAGGAAGTGAGTGAGTGAGTGAGAGTGAGTGCGCGTGTGTCAGCTACAGCACCCTGGGCCTGGATTTCTGCAGGATCAACAGGGCTAATTATAGCGATGCACTTGACACCTTTCTGGTGCCTTTTCAATCACCTCCCACTGCCAGGTGCCTCACTGCCTCAAGCTTCCCCTTTGCCTGTTTGCATGAGTGTGAGCTCATGAGATTTTCTGAAGAGTTTGAGTGTGTGTGTAGGATCAGGAGTTAGTGATGATGGTGGTCGTGGGTGTGATTTTTATGTGTGACTGGCAAAGATTTGGTGGGAAGTTTGCAAAGGTGTATGCCTCAACAGTTATGAGATGTCTGAAAATGCTTGAAATATGTTAGTTGCTGTATTTAGAGAGGTAGCCTATTTTCTTGGGTTTTATGGACCATTTATGTGTTTTGTGTGTATGTGTGATGTGTCACTGTTTGATGGTTCTTTCATATCTCAGAATATGTAAGGACGACTGTCAATAAAATAAAAATATTGATTTATTTTTTGTTTTTTTGCTTTGATAATATATATCTATTTATCTGTCTGTCTTTCTGGCACGTTTTAATATGTTGCAATATCTATTAGCACATGCCCTTAAGGTAAGTATCTACAAGATATAAATTAAAGAAGACATTTGAGACAAGGTGGTGTCCCTAACAATAAACACTAATGTAATCTATAACTTCATCTCACTTTTGTCCTGTCTGGTGCCACACATAGTTCATCAGGTCACAGGGTCCACTTTGTGTTGGGGCACACACACACACACACAAAGCATCATTCTTTTCTTTTTGGTTTGACATACCCTGTGTTTTTCTGAGCTTGCATAGCTCTATCTTATCCTCCACTGTTATTTAAACCTGACAACAGCACCAGAGTCTGTAGTTGTCTGTGTCATCATCATAGTGCTATGTGTCATTACCCATGCATATGCTGACAGTGTATCCCTTATCCCTCTCAGGACTCTGGTGAGCTCTGCTGACTTGTTTGCGCTTATGTCAAGTATTTTGGTTACGAGGTGCACCATATGCTGTCATGTGCTGTCACCCTCTTTCTCCCGAGGTAGTCAGTCATCGGAACGGCAACCCCTCAATCCCACGTTTGGAAATCAACACAGGCATGTCATCAGCTGAGCCAGTGAAGGGGAGAACAGCTTCCTGAGGCTGAAAAGATGCTATCGTGCTGTTTTGCTGTCGCTAGAAAGCTGCACCGGTGGTTCTTGAAGTGCAACAACCCTGTCTCTCTCAAAAGCATTGAAAGAAGGAGAAATGTAACTTCCAACTCTTGTGCGGCACCATGACTTGAGTCTGTTATCAGTTTGCATGTATGTAGAGGTGTGTCTATGTGCGTATTTTTGTTGGGTGGTAGGGGTTAAGAGTACCAGAGGAACATGGATTTTTATCAAGGGTCATTGTGGTGGAGGACGAGTGGCTGGGATAGCGTCTGGCCTTGCTTTTGAACTTATTGAGCTGCTACAACAAGAGAGTTGGTGATAACTTACAAGTTTGATTAGACATCCAGCATTTCTGTGGGCCTCCTGTGTGTAGAGAGCCGAGAGAAGTGAACTTGCGTTTAGTTTGTCCTTCACTGGCAGTTATTCAAGTTTGAAACCCCTTTTCCAGTCTCCCTTTTAACCAACTTCTGTTTACACAAAAGCAGTGTAGTCACAAAGTCATGTTCTACAACATGTACAGACAAATTGCCCCTGCGGCTTTTCTTGCTCACTGACCTTGCTCTCCCTCCATACCCTTGTAGCCCAAATACTGTTTTGTTCTTTCAGGGCTATTTTTGTGTTTGTTTTCTGCTTTGCCAGCTTTCAGAGATGAGAAGATGATTTTCAGTGCCCCATCACTTGTTTCTTTTTTTTTTTTACTGTTCTCCCTGTATTGCAGGAATTTGCATTTGGAAAGTGTTTTTGTTTACAGCTGATGTATATGGCCTTGCAGTTTTCTCGCAGGACTTTGCAACACCTCTCAGTTTAGTGAATTACAAGAGAAGTGTGCTTATCTCACTAGACATGATGTCTTACATTGTTGTTCTGTTTTTGATTATGTTTAAGATTTAGTCCTCCATTTTGCTTTACTGTCTGGGTAAACAGGGCAAGACAAGACCCTGTGATGGTTTTGTAAGGTTATGCATCAAACACTGTTTAACGTGTGTTTGTATAAACACTTGTTCTGAAGTGGGTCAAAGACTTATTGAAAAGCACAGTGGATTAGCATTTACATTATGCCCTGCATTTCCCTCTCCACATTGTGTCTTTTTTACGAGTAAAGTCCTAAATTATCATTACGTGCTGTAGACTAAAACCGAAACACCTAGCTACAGCAGAAAATGTATTTTTATTTAATTCTAACTAATCAGTAGGGGGCCTATTACCGATCTGTGTACATTTCAAGCGTAGGTAGTAGCAAATGTTGCTTGGTACATAAAATGAAGCTGAATTGACAAATTGATGTAGCCTCATGTGCTAAACTAATCTAGTTGTTCTCCTTGTTTACACGGCATGTACTAAGGTTAGTACGAGAGAACGAGGGAGATCTCTCTCAGTCTGGCCAATACAAGTCAACTGCAGTGTCTGTGACCCAGTTCCACCCTCCTTTCCTATCTTCCTCTCTCTCTTTTTCCATCCTCTGTGCTGGCACATCTCTCTCTTTGAAGTCCACAAGCCGATCCCCCTCTACAGGAAAAAAAAAATGCAAATAAATAAATAAATTATGGGACTGAAAGGTTGGGATGGTTGTTAAAACTGGGCAATAAATGAAGAGATTAAAAATGAACAGAGCATGACTAAAATTTCAAATTCTGAAGTATGGTGCCTCTTGGTGTCTTGAAGAGCCGCTGTGCAGCAGGTAGCTTCATTCCCTTGATGCCACTGTTTTTTTATCCTCTTTTCTGTTTGTTGCCAGCCAAGCAATGTCATGGGATCTGACCTAGAAAGGTCCAATTGCTCTCAGTCAAGCCCTCAACCTCCTCCTGTGAGTGCAATGGTGCCAGAGACTGAGTCATCCAAGAAAAAAGGGGAGCAGTGCATCCCTTGTGTTTTCAAAGGGCGACCCACTTCAGGGACATATACTGCCGGTCTAGCCATAAGTATGTGGTGGATGGTGGGTGGAATGAGCACTAAGAGTTTATCTTTTAAAATGAGATGGCTTATTTGTATGACTATAAAATATGTTAGAGAGAAGTTTTAAATACATTAAATTCCCCTTATTGTTTTAGCATGTTTGGCTTTTCGCATTGTTTCCATAAGAACATGATTTATATGATTAAGTAAGACAATTAAGAAAGTAAGACAATTTTTATATTAAAACAGCTTGTTTCCATTATCCAAAACATATGATCCTAGCTTAACATGTGCAGTTGTGAAATACTGTGGGGTCATACAATATCTAGATTGCATGGTTAATTCTTGCAGGCAATATATATGTTCATATGTTATATATATATATATATATATATATATATATATATATATATTATTT
>JAZGTJ010000538.1:14811-99761 GCA_036877575.1 Botia almorhae
CAGTAGGCCTGCAAGGCTTCTCTCATCTGAAGACACAGCAGAGCCAGGGAAAGGTGGCTCTGTATTCTTCCACCCTCAGCTGCAAATAGTTCATTCAAATTCCCAAGATAGTGACAGGCAGTGCTGCTCTGCATTGCTCTGTGGTTCTGGAAGATGGGAAAATGTAATTCTCCCTAAACACAAAAACATGCATTTATCCCATATGTAATCAACAGTAATGCTCTGAGCTTTGGTGGTTTATTCTTAAAGGCATGACTCTGTCCTAAAACACTCATCCTTGATCTTTTTGCGTCAGTCTTTTCAAGCCTTTCACTTTCTGCTGTGATGGGTCATTTGCATTGCAGTCTTTCCTTTGCTACACCATCATTTGTGATATACTGTACACACACACCTTGGTATCAGTTTTCTCTGGAGCTAGCTGATGATGGGTTAAATGGTAATTTCTTCAGAAGAAGTACTTAACCTTTTGCTGTTGTTGATATAAGGATACCACAAGACTATCTTTGAGGTTCTGTGTTCAACTAGAGTTTGGCAGCTTTATTTCTGTTTAATTTTTCAAGCTGGCCCCAGGCCTAGAAAGTCTCATCAGTGGTGCTAGGCAAAATTGCACACACGTAACTGCAACGTTATTTTAAATGGCTTAATTAGTTTCTGGCAGCATAGATTGGTGGATTTACACAGCACAGCACTTTATTCACTGCGGAAAATGATTAAGACCATGTGACTTGCTCACTCTGTGTGTGTAAATTGGCTTTCTGGGTCATGCTGTAGCACTGTCTGTTACATTCTAAAATAGAATTCTACTTTATCACCTTTACTTAGTGGTTAACACTAGAACTACCAAGGCAGTCATTTTGACCGTTTTAAAATTTTGCAATGTAATAACTTTGTTGAAATAAAACCCATAAAACTAAAATACCCTGACTTTTCTTAAAGTGTGTATATTTCATTCCAACATTGTTAATTTATTAAAATTACAAAACACAAGAGTTCTGCGTATTTCTACCTTGAATGGCCATAACGGTCAAATTGACCGTATGGATTACAGCGTTCGCTACTTTTTCCTGCTGCTAAAGATGTTGCCTACCGTTGCCTATTAACTTTTTCTAGTTGTTTTTCTAGTTGTCATTGCTAAGCTAAAACTTAGATTTACCTCAGAAATGTCAGCAAAAAAAGAGCTTTTTCATATTTATTTCCGATTCGTGTAATACAAACATTTCCAAGAAATCCAGGTCGTTGTAAAGTCAAGAAGTCAAAATGTATTGAAAAAAGATAATCACGTTTTTATCTACCAAAATATTCTGCTTCAATTCATATTTGTTTGCATTTAGACTTTCAAAAACAACATTTGCTCTCCCTCTTGCCGGACACAAAGTGAGGCACGCACAGTCGGGCGATCTAGTAGCTTGTACACAATTATAGGCTATATTACAAAAAAGATTTAGGGTGATGACTTCATAAAATATGACGACAGACATACAAAGCTTCAATCTAAAACCTCATAAGGATCAAATGTAAATATGACATGACAAAAATGACATTTGGTACAGTCTAATATAAACGGTCAGAATGACCGCTATGGCCATTCTTGTAGTTATAGAATTCTGGGAGTTCTAGTGTTCTGTTTTCTGTTTCTGTTTTCCCACATTTATATGTCTTTTGCCTGATTATTTATTTGAAATTTTTCTCCCCTTTAAATATTTGAACTTAATTTGAGTTACAGGACTAGTCCTTCTTATTAAAGTGAGTAAAAATGTCCCTCTTATGTTTTCAAAAGGGCTAGACATTTTTCTTTGTTAAAACAGTTGCTGTTTTTCCAGAGTGTGTTATTACACCTACTCTTAAGAGCCATGACAGAAATAAGAACCCCTCTCAAATTGGAAAATACTGTATCTCTAAAACTTTGTACTTCTCAGTTCTACATCAGCCTTAATACATAAGATAAGGTGGTATTCGGAGGCCTTCCATTTAAGAACATTGTAATAGAAAAAATACCAGAACATGTTAGTTAAGCACTACTGTGGTGTTGGCTTTTTCTCTTTAAGAAAGACGAGAATGAGACAGACAAGCATTTCAAACTTTAGGAGTCATTGTGCTTGACTGCCTGTGTCAGGGTTCTTGAAGTCGCAGACTTGAATTACAAATGTTCTCATTTTATTTCAGATGGATAAATTGACAATTAGTCCTGTTGCACCCATTGTCAACATCCCCCCTCCCCCGAAATCTTTTTTTTACTATTATTATTTTTTATATTCATGGATTTATAGCTTTGTGAGGGGCTGGAGTTCTTAAGTGTTTTTCCTTTTGACCACTCTATTGCTCCTGGCAAAATGTTTAAAAAATCTCGGGTTTCACAAATGAAGTTTGCCATTGCAGCCTGTGGCATGATGGGCCCTTATATTAACCAGCTTTAATTGGTAGAGTATTTACCTTCCAGGCAAGGTAAGGGTACATTCTTGGAGCTGAGGAAATTAGAGTTGGTTGTGAAGGTCACACTGGATGTTCCAGTAAAGTGTGTGTTTGTCTAAGTCCCTGTGTGCTTCAAGATATGTGTCACTGAGCATGTGCAAATGGGGTGAGGGTCACAGCACACTGGAGAATGATCTGACAGGGATCACAGTCTGTTCTTGCGAGATGATTAACTTAAGCCCTTTTCTAGAGCTGCTTCCCTTGGGATGGCAGGCCAAAGAAATGTGATATTCTGTAACCTAACTTTTGTAATTTCTGTCATGGAGCTTCATGGAACGCTAGAATAGGTATCCTGTGGAAATGTTCACAATTATTATAAAATATTACATTTGCCATCCTGGTATTTTAAGCAAGAACTTTGTAGTATTTTTTCCTCCTACAAAAGTTCACTCATAGAAACTTTTTGACCTGCTGGTAATCAGTGTCTGGGTTTGGCAACCATCCCACTCACCAGGGTCTTCAGTTCAACAACAGATCTTGACACCTTCTGGCCATTAAGAGTGCATGGCACCCTCCATCAGGTCTTTTCTGACTTGATCATCTGGCTTCTTCAGTTTCCTTACTCACCCTCACTTTTGACACTTGCAGATATGGGCTCCCTGGTCTGCCTATCAGTCACAAAGTTCCTCCAAGCTGTAAGGAAGAGCACTGAGGCTGTCTCTGCTAAAGGCATTTGGTGTCCATCAATACAGTAGATCCCTGGGATAAGCTGACATACAGAGATGTGGGGCTCGCTCTCCACTGCCTCCCTGCATGTATTTCCTTCATTGTGTTCTGTTGATTTGCTCTACTCTACTGACAAGTGGACCAATCTCTCCAAGTCCTTAGCTTCCTGCCTGCCGTCATGCTGTTTGTTTTAGCTACTATTCTATTGTTTCTTGCTTGCTTTTTCCCCTTACTGCAGCACTCTCAAATCCATCTGTTACAAGATTTCCTTTCTTTGTCTCCGTATTTTTGTGTGTCTTGTCAAATATGCGTATTTTCACAATCCTGGTGGCCCCACAGTCAATTGGAAAACCTCTCACAGCACGAAATTGTGTTGAGTTTTCCTAAGCTATGTTATTGCGGTTTGCTGAAAACCCATCTGACAGGAGCTTGGCAAACTAGCCTGAATTTAATGTGTGAACCTATATATTTCTCATTTTTTACTCCTTCGAGAGACACTTTTTTTCCTTTCAGCCACGCAGCCACAGCTGGTTTTGTTGTTTTAGCCAAACTGAAAATGACAAGATTATGACTGAGAGGAATCGAGGAATTTGTTTACTCAAGGTTAACACATTGTAGTCCCACACCAGAGCCTGAAGCTGTATTGGCACAGCTTGCTTGTTTTAGTGGGTATGTCACATCAAAAAGGCCATTATAGATCGTAAATTAATAGTGACATACCCAGATCAGTTTTAATGTGATTGCATTTCCATCCAATATATTTAAAAGTTCTACAGATTAAGCAGACTTTTATTACGTTAAATGTAACATTCTTGATTATATTCATTCCTTTAGTGCAATGCCAGTGTAATGACTGACAATAATTCCCTAACAGATAAATCATATTCTAATAAATCTCTGCTATTTTTACCACAACAATTTTATACAATTTATTAATCCGAACAAATACACATCTGTAGATCTGTAGAGACATTTTTTATTTGTAGTATTTATGCATTTGTTTGTTTGTTTAGGTAGTTTCTATGTTTGTTCGTTGTTTTGTTCAGTTCACACATTAACCACATGTATGCGCAAATTAATGTCTACTCTGTCTCTTACTATATCTCTTTAACATGCTTTCATGAATCACACTTTTTCCCCTCTCTCTGAATCTTATAAACCCCATTCTTAAGATTTAATTAACATTGTGATCCGGGGGAATTAAAGCTGAGCTGTCTGAATAGTGCTACAGTGGCTTTTGTTTGGGCTGAAAAGTGTTGCAGAGCATGACGCATGTGCACACTTGTTTAACATCTTTATTTGGAAAACGAGAAGCACAAACAGTTTGAGCACATTTACTCTGTGCTCTTCAGTGCGCATGTGTTTTTTCTTTACAGAAGGTGCTTAGACAAATAGATTAGGGAAAGCATGGGAAAATGTTGAAAAGAGAAACTAAGTAATGTTGAACAATTAGAAGTGCTCTGCTTGCAGTGATTCAGGGTCTATTGTACTTGACTCATTAAATGAAAACATCATCAGTTAATCTTTTGACAATAAAGATGTACAAAATCAATGACTGATTGACTGATTAATTGCTGCTAGCCCACAGAAAAATACAACTCTGAATTCAGTGTAACATGAAATGTATCATCCTCCAGAAGCATATTATTGAGCTTTCAAGACAGGTGGCTGGGAAATGTTTGTGTGCAATGTGGGATTAGAAAAAAACATTCAAGGGTGAACAAAGATGGTAAAGAATAAATTGCCACCTTTTTTTTTAAATTTCACAGTCCACATAATTCTTTTTTAAAACTTTACATTATCCAAATTTTATCTGTTGCTAAGAACATTTAAACTTCCAGCTTTTTGTGTAGCTGTGCGTCTTTGTGTGACTATTCAGAGCAGCGCGCCAGGGTGTTATGTGCTAGTGATTGTCTGAGGCTAATAAAGTTGTCAGCTGGCTGTAACAAAACAGCTGATGTTGGTCCCAGGAAGGCAACCAGTGGAGAGCAGCCTGTGATCATCCCGAGGTACGATAGGAGACCGGCACAAACCACATGCATCTTTCTCTCCACAGCTCAAGATCAAAGCAAGTCCTAGTAAAACTCCAATTAAAAAGCGTTTACATCCCTAGTGAAAAAGAGAGGTTGAACTTGAGCTGTGTTTTTCCTCACGGATGAGTTTATGTCCTTATTTGCCCTTGTATTAATATCTTTTAACATGTTTCTCAGTTAGAATTTGCTTGCTTTGTTTCTCTTTGCTCAACATCCAGCATGCATTGATAAATATCACTATGTTTAAGATGTGCATGCATGCTGGTAGGGGTTACAACAGTGTTTGACAGTACAAAGGTGCCATGAGGTGTACATGATATTGGTACATCGATACTGATATGTTTGGTGATGTGCTACTATTTATTTTTGAAACATCAAAATAATTATGCAATAATAACAATAACTTTGACTGAATGAAGTACTACATATAGCATTGTTACAAAGACACTTTGATAAAATATTGAGCTTTAGAAATCAAACTGAAGCCACACTTTTTAATGCAATGTGAATAGAGCAATGTGTGTAATGAATGTGTTTAGAATTTCTGCCATTAGGAGTTTTATGTCTCCACTCACTATAAATCTTTTAAACTGTATTGCCATTGATTTTGTTGTATCAAGATACCTTTTATGCAACAGTTCCAGTTCTCTAATTGTTAGCGTATTTGTTACCTGCGCTGGCAGGTAGCAACTGAAGTTCCCCTAAGCAAGGCACCTAACCAACTGCTCTGTGTGTGTGTGTGTGTGTGTGTGTGTGTGTGTGTGTGTGTGTGTGTGTTTACGACTTGCAGTGGTTTTTCACTCCTCAACAGTGATGGGTTAAACACAGAGGTCACATTTTTGGTATGGGTTACCATATCTGAGAAATATATCACTTTCACTTTAAAAAAGGTGCTTCACAATGGTTCCATATGGTTCCTTACGGTTCCATAAAGAACCTCTGTTTCACAAAAGGTGAGAAAGAAATGCTTCTTTTAAGAATCTTTGACTACATGGTTTTTTGGGGAACCAAAAATGGTTCTTCTATGGAACTGCTGTAAAGAACTTTTATTTTTAAGAGTGCACTTTGCTGCACCCCAGACAAGCTGTCTTATGTGTGTTGCCATGCGAGAGAAGTGGGTCCTGCTTTGGCTTTGCTTTGTACCATTGTTAGTACTGAAGCAAACAAAAAATAAATAAAAAACTGTTTACACTGTGTCTAAAACATAACAGCACTTTTTAAAAGCAATATCACACTCGCAATCATGCTTTTCTGAACATCAACAAGATTCAGTTGAACAACACTCCTGCTTCCATAGTATTACCTCAATAGCTTTGTTATAATAATAATGTTAATAATAATACATAAGTAAATAATAACAATAATAATAATGGTAGTTGTCCTTAGTGTATTGATTCAGAATTCCAGAGGAATATTGCAGCACTACGCTGCATTGATTTTCCTTTCCCACATGTAAAAAGTGTTTTTTATGTTTGAATGCATTGCATGTTTTTCTCCTTGTTTTGTCAGTACATCCCCCCCCACATTCCCCATCCTGAAACTGGCAAGTTGTTTCTCTGTCTGGTCCTGATCTTAGTCTTTGACCCCCTTAAGCACAATAAGATGCCCACATAGATAACTTGTGCTTTCATCTGCTCATAGACACATAAACACGTAAAAATGAATAGTAGGAAATTTTAATGTCCTGATTTCAACAAATTTGACCAGTGATGTTATATAGAGCTGTTATAGACACTGTCTGTAAATGAATATAGCCAACAATGTTGCAATAACTATGGCAAGGCTCTCCAGTTCAACTTCCTGGAGGTCCACAGACCTGCAGAGTTTAGATCCCACCTACTCCAAAACACCTGCCTGAATGTTTCTAGCAATTCCAAAGACTGATTTAGCTGATTTAGTGTGCTTAATTAGGTTTGGAGCTAAACTCTGTAGATCTGTGGACCTCCTTGGAGACTTCTGATCTACAGCTTGGTATGTTCTTTAATTGAACCTGCACTAAAACAAATCAAAATGTACATACTGTGTTTTCTTTAAAATGTACCACTGTAGTTTTTTGATATATGTAATATTTAAAACCTGATATATACCCTGGTATGTTCATACGGTAATCACTAATTATCATGGTCATATTTCAAAGTATGTCTACCACAGTACTTTGTTTTAAAGCTGTTTATAATAAGTTAAAAAAAACTAGATATTACCTAAATGACATGACATGTTCACTGCAGGTGTACTGTAGACTACTAGTTGTGTAGACTACTAGTACTAGTGGTACACTGGTCTCAGTTGTTGGTTACATTGCAATGAAAATTGCAGGATTTAAATCTGCAGTGGCAGGTTTGGAAAATTGCTTGCTGTATATGTGGTGTTTAAATTTAGGGCTTGTGGGGTGATTGGGACCTGTTTTCTCTGATATTTCAGGGCAGATGCAAGCTGTAAGAATGTCCATTCTCTCTGTTGTTGACCACTTTAATGATGTCTCTGTTAAGATCCCATAGTTTTACTTCATTAAAACACTTGTCATTGCCTGTTTGTCCCCCAAAAAGACCCCCCAAAGGCTGTATTGGTGCTGGATGTACAGTACACTTCTACAGTACCGGTTTCCACAGAAACTAATTTTGACATCCTTCAGTTTAAAAAAAATCACATTTAATGCACTTATAGTGGAAGTCTATGGTGCAAGACATTGCGTGTATGATAACTGTGTCTACCATGAAATGGCTTCTATGGTAAGAGGAGTGATACAAAACAGTGTTGGTGGTGCTGTTCTGGTACATTAGCACACAATTCGTCCAGTGATATTCGGGGACTGAAACTAACTGTTCTGTTAAAGTAAATGCACACTGCTCAATGCATAATGCTCACAAGACTTAAACATTACACATAAATTGCTTTTGCAAATTTGCTTGTGCAAAGTTACATCACAGTTAAAAACACTGTTTAAAGTTAAAAAAAGGCAAGGTTGCTATTAAAAAGGTAAGAACCTTTTGTGCTTTTATCATATGAAAAGTTTACACTAGTTGACTGAAAGTTAGGTTATTTTTTCCTATGTTGGAATATTTATAGTGAGTACTTTTAATTATAGTTATTATTTTATATTATAGAGTTTTTAGTGTTTAGCCACACGGGATGTTTGTGTTCACATCTGTGAGTGTGCTAATGATATGTGCATTAATTACAGGCACCAAAGGACAAAAGAAAACAGGTAATTCCCGTTTGCCTATCTCTCTGATCAAAACAGCAGTGCCTGCTGGCCCTGGAGGTGTGTGGGCTGTTATCAGAGCTGGTCTGTGTGCAGATAATAATGTCAGAGAGAAGAAGACCAGGGGCCAGTCAGCACATTCAAGGCACATAGCGCTGGCAGAGGAGCAGTCATTAGCTCCAGGCACCTCACACGCTTTTGATAGCAGACTCTTTCTGAACCTGACACTATTTTTTTGTTTTATTGTTTAAGGGCTCCAACACAATTGTTTGCATCTAATCTTTTTCCTGCTTTGATCATCAATTTCACTTGTCTGATTTCTCTTCTAATGTTTTTTTTTTACCCCTTACTGGTTTCCTTGCATGTTTGCATCTAAAGCGATATTACTTGTTGTGAGAGTGCTTGCTATGCTGAGGTCCTTAGATAGGTGGCAGTATTCTCTTGAACAGGGACAACAGATTATCTCCCCTTTCTGTTTCTGTGCCCACCCTCTCACTGTCCTCTTCCCCCCACTTGTTCACATTGTATCTTAGGGCTGCAAATTAACCTGTCACTTAATCATTTGACACGATCTTCATTTTTATTCATTAGGACCTGGTTTGAGCCTGAGTGTGTCTGTGGTCATTTACTTCTACTGTCTGCTCTTTCTGTTCGAATTCATCCCTCTGTGTTTTTTTTTACTGTCCCCCCTTTTTTCCCTTCCATCATTCTTTAGATGGTGTGATACTGTGTGGTGGCATTAGCCCTTGTTAGGATTGCATCCTAAGTGGTGGTCCGAGAGAGGACAGGGAACGTTAAGAGACTAAAGAGCTAGTAAGCTGACTGTGATGAAAAGATAAATGACTGCATAAGTAAGCAGGACCTCAGCCATGTTTGCCCAGATCAAGTGGAGATTTTGCAGTGTTAAAAGCATTGACATTGCTGTGTTTTGGGAACAGGAGTTGATAGATGCCATGTTAGAGAAAATACTTTAGTACACAGTCCAACTGCAAGCTAATGTAGTTAGCTACATTAAAGCTTTTTATAAGCACTGTATGTCGGCAATTAGAGCATTTATCTGGCACAGACCAATTTGAGTCTAAATTAAGGTGAGAGATTAAATATGAAATTGCTAATTTTTATGCCTAAAAATGTTGAGGTGAATGGCGGCAACAAAAATGTATATCTAAAAACGCAGTTCAATAAATTTATTTTATTAGTAAATTTATTAGTTGATTGTAGTTACTCCTTAGATCCATTTATACTGTGGCTTGCTACATTAAACAGGGCTTTTTATAGAATATTCTAAATTTAATGCTATGCTTAAAGACTTTATGGATAGCTTGGTGAGTATTGTATTCATAATTCTATTGGCATATTAACTATTGCTGTCTTTATTGAACCAGGTGCTTTCGCATGTCAGTGGCAGGTGTGGTTGGCACACTTGCATAAAGATGGCCTCAAAGCTAACAGACATTCTGATTCAACTTGCTGTCAACTACTACAAAAAATAACGTGAGCTTATTGTTTGTAAAACAAGCAAACCTCTCTGGAATGTCTTTTCCATAGACTTTTGTTGTAAGTCACAGATGTTCTCCATAAAGCTTGTATTTATCCTAGAACACTATAAATTCATTGAAAGATTTGTACATACTGATTTGGTTGTATTTCATCAGTCTTTCGTTATTGATATATTTCCTGCTATTTTAGATATAGTAGCTAGACCATGCCTGGGTTTAGATTTACTGTTTAATATACTACTGTAAGAATTAAGTTATAAAAACCCCTGTCTAACAATATCACTTTTTCTAAACAAACCCAACCCCCACACCCCCCACACATCCGCCCACCCACAGAATTGAGACAAAATCCAAACAAATTCTAGGCACTGAAATGAGATGTGGAATTAGCTTTTAAGAAAAACGAACAAAAAATACTATATTTCATTTCTTCTTACTCATCATTCTGCTCTTTGATAGATCCTGAAGGCAGTTACAGTTTCAGTTTACACATTTCCTCCTTTCTCCCTCCTATTTCAGCCTCTGTGGACAGTGAACAAAAATAGTGTGTAAAATATTTAGGTCTTAGTATGTGGTGAAAGTAAATAATAACAAATTCTACGAACTATTTCCAGACACCTGGAGACCTAGGCTGCCTTTTACTTCTTTTCTCCTTTTTTTTAAAAAGAACTGTTTGACACAAATGTTAGCAAACCCACCCTAGTCTTCCATGCTAAGCAGATTACCAGTAATTGTATGTGTATATGTATTGGAAAAGAAGAGAGGGAGCGATGGAAGGATGGTTAATACTTTGAATAAGACGAAGATCCCTGCTGGCTGTTTTGTTGGACCCCAGAGATCTGTGCTTGGAGGTTGGGTCCTGTGGAGGGGCCCCAGCCACTGGGGCAGCTTGCATGCTGAGACATGGTTTGATCTTAGCTGTGGCAGTTCTGTTTTTCGATCAGAAGTCTGGAGCCCCACACACTCCATGATTACAGCATTAGAGTGCAGGATCTAGGCGTTATGAAAATTAGCCAGTTTCTTAATGCATAATTTTGTGTTTGAGTAGGAGGAAAGAATTACAGGGTATTCAAAGGATCATGTGTTTGTATGAATGAACGCCTTTGTAGATCGTTTGAGTTTTTGCAGAACAGATAATCTGGCTGCCAGAATAAAAAGCTGTTGCGTTTTTCTTATTAGATTCATTAATTTTTTTTTAATTCCATTAAGTTCTTTAGCTGTACAATTTAGGGATTTTTGTAATTTTTGTGACTGCACTAAGATACGTGGGTATGTTCCAGTGAATGACTCCACATGATTATCCTAACCAGTCTTATTTTCCTTTCCTGGGAAATACTCTCACTGTATGATGAGCTATCTTGACCCCTAGAGGATGAGCTGTTCTTTTAGGAAGTGGGTGATTCAACTTTTCAACCCTCTGAAGCTGCCAGTCTGAAACATTCACACATATAACACACAGTTTTGGTCAAAAGTTTACATACGGCTTGCAGAATTAAAAAAAAAATTGATTATTTAAAAATGATTAGATGATTTTCTAATTTCTGTTTTTAATTTCATATAGCCCTAAATAAGCTATTTCCCTAAAACATTTTTATATACAGTCCATAACTTACAACAGTAACCCAGGTTAAATGTTTATATACACTTATTTATATATATATATAAGTTTACACGATGCATTTAGAGTCGGGGGGGGGACTTGTTGCATTAGAAGATCTATGTAAATTGTATTTAATTTGTCTTCCGTGAAACATGCAAGTATCTTCTGTTGCTTCCGAATGGCAGTACTAAATGGAATAAAATTATATTTCAACAAAAGAAGAAAATTTCTTTTCTTTCTGAAGCATCTGTGAATGTCTAAACCTTAATTTCCCTTAGAGTCCCTTAATTTTCCTCAATGTGAAAACATAGATCTCAGAACCATACGGTCACTTCTGGAAATGGTTCAAATATGCCAAAGATGCTGGAAAACTGAATAATCTGCAGGACCTGGAGGATTTTTCTGAAGAACAGAAGCTCAGTTTAACTGTTCAGAACAAACAAGGCACTCATGAACAACCATCATAGCACACAAAACATTCATAGGTCATCCAGGTAACCACACACAGTATTTAGAACCAAGGGTGCCCAAACTTTTGCACAGGGCCATTTTAATAATTTCAGCCATATTTCTGTCTTGAGGAGTATATGTAAACATATTTTAAGTAAAATATGTCACTCAGGACAGTACTTAATAAAAGTATTAAGTACTGCATACCACTGTATATATATATATATATATATATAAAATAAGTATATTTATATATGAATACACATGTATATATATTTTCTCTTTCTGCTTTCTTCCCCAAATGATAGCAGTGCAACAGCAAGTTTTTATGTCTGGCTGTTATTGTGTGTGTCCACTGCTGTTAAATAGCTGTGTTGGACTGAATGCAACCTCACAGCTCCCTCTCTCATAATTGCCAGTGTGGAGTCTTTAGTCCAGCTGAATCCGAAGCCTTTGCTGATGGATAATTGCACTCCCAGTCTCTTTGCCTTTCCTTTCGCAGCTGAAAACCAAGCTCATTGCAGCTCATAAAGAATCCCCCTTCTGAAGAAGGGGGGGAAGAAGAGAAAAAAAGAGATCCTGAGTTGTCCTTGTGCATAAAAGTAGATTCTGCACTTCAACACCTTTTCAAATTAATATTTGTGATGGGTCTATTCTATGGTCGAGGTTTCTGTTCTGCTGCCTTTGTTCCTGCGTTTGATGTAATGGAAGAGAGGACAAAAAGGATATGGGAGAGAGAGGAAAATGGCAGTGAAGTGGGTTTAAGGGGCTGCTTCTGTGAGGGCTGAAAGGCGAGTGGTGTGAATGGAGGCTGGGAGTGTTTAGACCCATGCCTGAGCTGTAAACAGACAGGTCCGGCACAAAGGTGCGCCGCAAATGAGCACATGCTCACCGCTGATGCGAAAACCATCCCCCACCCCTGCTCGACAGGCCGCCTGCTGCTTGTAACCATCTCCGCAAGACAGCTGGCCTATCAGGACTGGTCCCCCTCCTAATCAGACACATTCGAAGACCTGCGTTGGGCTTTCTTTTGCCCATAGTGGAATATCCTCTTTGGGTGCTGCTTCTGTACTTCATTTTTGTCTCCGCACAGGCCTCGGAGCTTGGGCGGTTAAGCGCTTTTGTTTGGTTAATTGCAATGAGTATTATATTCTAGTCTCTCAGAGCTCTGCTTGAGACAATTAGACAATCACCAGCTTTTAATGAGACAGCACCCAGTCACCCACCAGTACACCCCCCTCCCAGCTTCTTCAGTGGCCCTTGCGCTTGTTTTTTCTTTTTATTCATGCGTGGGGGCGTGGTGGAAAAAAGGGATTGCCTGCAAGTCAGGCTTCCCTCTGAGTAATCAGACTGGGGGAAAAAAATGAAAAAATAGACACGAATGAAAGAGGGGTATTTTGTCCTCAATCAAACTCTCATGGGTAACTCCTCTGCTTCTGAAAGGCTGTGTGAGGCTTGCGTTTCATCACTTTAGAAAGTGGCCATGTCTGGGAATGGCCAGGTAATGATCAGCCATTATCTACAGCTCAGGGAGTAAGACTGGGACTCTGCATTGTCTCTGCTATAAGCAGAGAGATAGCCGCAGGGTCCAAAATGACAGAACACACCAAGGGTCCATGGCTCCCCCCTTCCCCCCTCAACAAATGGGAAAATAATGTATCACTAAAGAAAGAAAGAAAGGAAAAAAAAGAAAAAAATTTTACGATATTAATAAGCAATTCATAATATTCTTGCAACCCCCTCCATTAATTAATAATCCCACTTTATGTCATCAAGTGTTTCTAATTTACAGGTCCAAATCTACATTTGTATAAAGTTGTGAAGGGCAGTGGGTTTTTTTCCCAATTGTCCCTCTCTTTTTTTCTGCCATTTTTTCACCCTCCCTTTTTCTCAGGCGTTAATCACACTGTTGCGACAAAGACAGGCTCTATTATTGCATCTGTGGTCAGGAAGAAAGAAAAAGATAGAAAGGCAGGGGTTGGTCGTCACCTGACACAAGGCAATTAATCTTCCCGTAACACGTTGTCAGGTGACTAAAACGGACACAAATGGATGACTAGCATTAACCGGAGAATTGTAGGTAGGGATTTTAACAAGCGTTTACGAGAGTCCATTTTCTCACTAATGAAGAGAGGAATGAGTGACCTGCCACACCGGCAAAGCACACACAAAGGTCTGTCCTCCTTCATTTCCAGGAGATGGAAAATAAGGAAATAGAGAGATTTCTGGCATCTGTCAGTGACTGTGAAATCGTAGGGCCTCGGATGGCCCTGACAGGGCCAAGATCGCACAGCCTGCCCTCACACATTGGCCTCTGCTTGGCCTCCCAGTCTGCCTCTGCCTGGCCTGCCAATTTAATTAAAGCACTGCAGAGTCTAGCCGCTGCAGCCAAAGAAGCTGTCCTGCCCTCCAAAGAGCTTGTTTATTTAAAGCTGATGAATGCTTCAGCAAGTAAGCCACTCTGAACTTTTAATGAGCCTTCTTATACCCAGCCAGCAGAGAATGAAAGCGAAGAGTCTGGTCAGAGGCTCAGCAGAGGTTTGACCTGAAATGGCATTGATTATTGACCACACTGAGAGAGAGGCGTCCTTGTGTTCAGATGTGAAAGAGGAAGAGGAGTGTTGAGGATGAAAAAGATGCCTGATGTGTGCGTTGTAACTCTCTTATTGGCTGAGCAACATGGAGGACACTGTTGCTCCTGGAACAAGATTTCCAGCTTTATCAACGACATCTGGATAAATGTTGATTATCACAGAAAACATGTTCCTTAATTTGTAAAGACCACTATTACTGTACTATTACTATTAAGCAGTTATCTTAAATGGGTGATCTTTTTTCTCACAAATAAAGAATGACAGATTTACACATCAGATAATAAACATAACAGAAAAATAAATTAAAATATGATTTTATTTTGTTTAAACACATATACCTTTAAGAGGGCATCACTTTAAACACATTGTTTTGTTTATGCTTACAAACTAACAAATGAGTTATTTTCTATGCTAATCGACAGCAGCTGTGAAATTGCATTCAACTCTGAATATTTTTCCTGTTCATCTGTATTACATAAATACAGAAATACTTTTTTCTAGATGTAAGGGTATGCTCACACTAGGCACTTTGAATGCATTTAACCCCTGTGATCGCTTCAAACTGTGCCCCGGTGCAGTTTGTTTAACCATGCTTTGGCCCGCTTGAAGAGGTGGGCTGGAGCACGGTTTGATTGGCCTCAGGCGTGGTTCTCATGTAGTATGATCGCTAACCCCGGTGAAGCATTGAACAGCTACAACTTCTGTGTGTGCTACCGTTGTCATTACAACAACAAAAATCTTCTGTGACAATCGTGCTTGGGCTCGATATAAGGCAACTGTGCCTAGTGTGAGTACCCCCAAAAATAAAAAACTAGTTTTCTCTCACATACCAACACCCCCCATTGCTCACACAAACACACACTGCATCACATGCATTTGACTCTGGGGAGCTTGTCTCAGTGTGAGAAGAACTCCCCCTTCCCCCAACCCCATCTCAGGCTGAATATATTTTACATATGTGTGTATTTTTTCAGTGTCTGTCTCTTGTGATCATGTACTGTCTGGCAAGGTGTCATTGAGCTAACAGGTCTGTGTGCTGTGGCCACATTCAGGGAGGACTCTGGGACATTTCATGCTTCTGGTCCCAACGGCAGAAACCAAGACCGGGGTTTTGAATTGTTAATGCAAGCGCTCTTTGGCAGGTACTAGAAATAGAGGAAGTAGACAGGGGCTGGTTAGTGAAGGCTGGGGGGTGCTCAGTCTTTAAGTAGCTTTAGACTGCTTATTTGTGAATAGTGCAGCTACTACTAAACTATTATTGTTTTGAAACTTTGCTTAGACTAAGGACTGTTGTCTTCAGACTGGCAAGAAATCTGTTTCGTATTTTCGTCTGTTTGTTTATTTGTGTGGGTACTTGTTTAGAGTTTGAGTTCTGCAAGTTTTATTTGTTTCTTTCTTTATGCGACTTTTTAGTGTAGCTGTATGTTGTAGCAAAATGAGTTTCATTTAAAAATTGATGGAAATGCTATAATTGGTGTCTCAGACTAGAGTACAAGATGAACCTCTGACCAAGTTACCGTCATTAAAGCCATGCCGTTTGCTGACCTATGATGTCACAACTAGCAAATACATCCTGTCAGTGTGTTATTGTTATTGCCAACACTATGCATGTTTGACTCTAGAGGGGTAAGGAGACAAAGACGAAGCAAACAAGACGTCAATGTTACATTGGCGCCCGTCCACCCTTACCCCTCCCTTTGCTCGGCACCCAAACAGTTTTAATTATATCTTTTCTCGTGTAGTGCGCCTCAGTAACCAAAGAGCTGACAGTGATGCATGTGCTGATAAATCCACAAACACTGGAAACGAGATTAACAAAGATTTTGAGGAAATGGTGACAGCTAATTTTGCGCAGTGGTCCGTGTCTCATTCTGGAGTGATGTTTTGATAGAGAACCGGCTGAGAATTCAGGTTTCGCGGTGGAGTGGGATTAGATGGTAATATCAGGAGTTGTGTACCATATGCACTTTTTAAATTGTTTTGCTGATTTTCTTCTCCCCCACTAACTTACGTTCCATGCAGCATTTTGCCAGGTAGCCATTCTCGTACTTCTCTGTGTTTGAACTGTTTAAACAATGAATGTGAGTTGTATAAAGGTAGTTTGGTAGCTTGGTAAAGCATACATTTTTTATTTTTTATTGTTATAGAACAGTTTTGCCAGTAGTTGAACAGAGAAACAGTCATGATGATAACTTTATGAAAGTAATCCTTTTATAATTGTGCTTCACATTTGTGCAAGCACCAGTCATCAAGGAACTAAGCAGACCAAAATAGCAATTTTCTATAGATTAATAAAACAAAGGAAAGAGTTGGGCATTGGAATTGCTGGACAAGGGCTTAATTAACTCTTTAATTTTTTTTATGAAAACCTCATATTAGACCAAAATTGTCATTTTTCATAGCTCGTAATTAGCCCATGCTGATTTTGACTTGTTTTGCTAACACAGGTCACACATAATATATATACTTTTAAAAGAATTAACTACAAAAAGACCCTAACTGCTAATGGGATGGGACATGAGACATTTGTTCCTGTGTGGAAGCTGATTGACACAACCACAGTAAGCTACGAAAGTTTGGTCTGAGTATTTCATTTATTAACTGTTCCCAATGGTGCTGCTTTTGGGTAGTACTATCTGTTTGATTTTATCTGTTGGCCTATCTGTTTGAAAACCCAAATTATTTTTGCAGTTCCATTTTCTGATGCTAGTGGCAGGGAAATTACACACTTAGGATGTAACCCTAACAAGGTAACATCTTTCTGTAATAAACTGCCTTTTTCTCCATTGTGCAATTCGGTGCCCTTCATTCACACTACTTGTTTGTGATCATCAATAACTCTGTTTCCATGACAAAGTCGAACATGATAAAAAATGTGTCCATCTATTTCCATAGTGGTAATAGAGTCCAAAATAGCAGTGAAATAGTGACCATTGATGTGTTACAGTCAGAATACAGGCATAACTGTTCACATCACCAGACATTGTTAGGTACAGAATATCTCTTACCAAATCCTTGCAATGAGGAAATGGGAAATGTTTTTGTAATTGCATATTCAACTACTGACAAGATGCTTTGATGAGGGTCTGATTTAGGCCTGATGTACCATTTTCCTCATCACCTCAATAGACACTGTGTACTTTTTCATATAATTCAGAATTTCATATAAAAACGTACACCTCCATTAACACAACATGACATTTCTGTGTTCCCTTACACCTTTTCCTCTTGTTGCTGGTGCTATCATTGAGCACTCATCTTATCTGCAAAAGTGGGGTTTGTATATTGAACAAGACTGACCTCTGTGTTTTTAAACCTGCTTACTGTCTTCAGAGGCTTGATCTGCTGTCTGGAGAGAAAGGTATCTCTCCCCTTTATCCTTTTTTCTCAGAAGACCGGAGACAAGCAGATAACAATCAAATCTGTCACTGCCGATTCTTCACATCTCTGTCAGCTGCATGTATGCTGAGGGCTTCAGAGACCTCTGGCAATCCTCCACTCTCCACCCTATTTTGTGTCTATATGGCAGAAACATCTTGTAGTTTTCTTTTTCAGCTTTCTCTTGTTTCTTTTTTCTGTCTCCCTGCAGCCTTCCCTTTCAGAATCAGTTCCCCATCTTCATTTGCAGGCAGCTGACAGCTTCTTTCACTTTCCTTTGTCATTTTACTCCTTTCTTCTCCCTTTTTTTGCTTCTCATGCTTCATCCTTCTCCATCTGCTTAGCTTTTGTTTACTGTGGCCCTCTCTCATCCCAACGTGATAATGAGGAATGTGGTGTGACCCTGACCTTCATTGGTCTGGCGATGACCTTTGAGCTCCATGATCCCCTCTGTCCTCTTTTTGACAACTTGATTAATTACCTGCTTTTATGATTTATGTGTTAACAATATTTAAACAAAAAATAATAATAAAATAAGGCAACAGGGGAAGTTCAAAAGGGTTAATTTATTTACTTTATGCATTAGTGTATTTTTAATATGTTGTATTGTAATTTGTTTATACATCCAGACATTTGATATAGTTAGCTGTGAGTTAGGGAGCATCCTAACTGTCATTGAATCTGTGTCTGATTAGATAGTTAACAACTCTATTTGCCACACTATTAGACTTTTCTCATGTGAAGTGCATTGTTTGACGTCGCTAAGATAATGTAGCTAAGATAAGCTGTGCTACTCTTCAATTAATGTAACAGACACACAAACATTGGGTAAAGCCTTTTATTTTTTTATAAAACTAATTACATGTAACCGTGCTTTTTCATCTGCAAACTTTTTTTTTGGTACAGGGCATGCTGATAATACATTCTCTGCAAAGGATATGTGCAATGTTGTCTTAAATGTTGACTATAACAAGGTGGCCCCATAATTAACCTTTTGGTGTTTGTTTGCTTTTTGAACAAAAATGTTGTCAGGAGTGTGCATATAGTATGATTCCTTGAAATGCTAGAACTGAGCAAGAGTCTTAAGTTTGCTTTCAGTAAGAATTTAGTTGTAGCATTTAACCCTTATTTGTAGGTGTAGTCATTTAACTTCACACAGAAAATAAGATTATACATATACAGTCTTATGTAAACCAGTGATCAGGGTCACCCTGGATACTGCCAGTTCCTCTTTTAGCTCCCCTTTCCTCAGCCACAATAACAAAGCAGAGGTCAAGGTATTCCATTTTAACCTTTGACACTACCCCCCACCCACCCCCGCCAGAGTCAGTGGTGGTCAGTAAGATTAATACCCTGTATGAAACTCATTATTCATACTCGGCCAGAGCAAATATTACACAGGAACATATAGTTTGAACCTCAGGTGCTAAATGTCTGGCTTACTGCTAATGCTCTTTTTATGGCTGCAATCTGGCCTGCAGTGTTGGACATTCCTTAAAAGTGTAGACTTGAAGTTAGTTAGGTCTAGTGGCTTTGATTATGAGCATGTATATTCTAGCTGCAACAGGTCAGGTCTCCATAGGTTTTGGGCAAGATGTACTCTTCCCAAAAATTCTGTTCCCAAAAACCTGTCATTCACAGAGTTCTACACATCTCCTGCCTTTTGGGTGGTTGTTACTAAAACATTGTGGCTGATTAAAGCAGATTCTGAGCCTGTTTATGTTTTCATAAGACATCTCGTATTGTTTATAAATGAAAGTAACAAATTTGTCTACATTAAGTATATAACCCATTTATAGTATATAATAGTTAAAAAGGCTGCCACAACTTCAAGGCTGCATGATGTTTAATATGTTCGGTAAACAGTTATTAGCACTGTCGCACATAGTTGCGTATGGTGGCAGACTTGTAATAAACCACTAATCATATGCAGTATTGTAAACCTGTCAAACCCATTGCCTTTCTTGCCCCCCCCAAATAACATACTGCCCCAACTACGTCCTTACTATCTGCTTCCTTTTTAGTATATGGCCATTTGTATATGGAAAAATTAGAGAGAAATATTGTTGAACAGCTATGTATCAGTGATCCATTTCTCCCATCTCCCTCATTACAAATGTAGTGTGCTGAAGGTAAACAATAAAACAAATATATAAATCATGCTGCTTTTGGCATGCTTACTGTATTGCTATAAGGTTTAGGAGTGTGTTTATAGGAATTTTTGACCATTCTTCCAGAAGCGCATTTGTGAGGTCAGACACTGATGTTGGATACAAAGGCCTGGCTCGCAGTCTTCGCTGTAATTCATCCCAAAGGTGTTCTAGCGGGTTAAGGTCAGGACTCGGTGCAGGCCATTCAAGTTCTTCCACACAAAACTCATCATCCATGTCTTTATGGACCTTGCTTTGTGCATTGGTGCACAGCCATGTTGGAACAGGAAAGGGTCATCCCCAAACTGTTCCCACAAAGTTAGGAGCATGGAATTGTCCAAAATGTCTTGGTATGCTAAAGCATTCAGAGTTTCTTTCACTGGAACTAAGGGGCCAAGCCCATCTCCTGAAAAACAACCCCACACCATAATCCCCCCTTCACCAAACTTCACAGTTGGCACAATGCAGTCAGACAAGTACCATTCTCCTGGCAACCGCCAAACCCAGACTCATCCATCAGATTGCCAGATGGTGAAGCGTGATTCGTCACTCCAGAGAACGCGTCCAGTGGCAGCGTGCGTTACACCACTGCATCCAACGCTTTGCATTGCACTTGGTGATGTATGGCTTGGATGCAGCTCGCCCATGGAAACCCATTCCATGAAGCTCTCTACACACTGTTCTTGAGCTAATCTAAAGCCACATGAACTTTGAATGTCTGTAGCAATTGACCCCGCTCTGTCATTTTACCTGGCCTACTACGTGGCAGAGTTGCTGTCATTCCCAATCGCTTCCACTTTGTTATAATACCACTGACAGTTGACTGTGGAATATTTAGTAGCGAGGAAATTTCATGACTGGACTTGTTGCACAGGTGGCATCCTATCACAGTACCATTGCATCAATATATGTATGTACACACACACACACTCACATTGAAATATACATTAATATATATACATGTATGTAATGTGTGTGTGTATTACTTTGATATACCTTGTGTAGTTGCAAGACATAGCTATATGCATTGCATGTTTTTTCTAAAACATTTAGAAGTCTGTTTGGATAAGCCATGTTTGATACATACACCTAAGCGTATCAATTCATTTCTGTGTAAATGTGCCAGGTTTACATATCACACTTTGTGTTGTACCTAATAACACTCCTTACCCAGCGATTAAATCTCTAACATACAGCCTCTGGTGCCATATTGTTTTAGCCAATCAATACAGTCAAAGGTTGTGTATTCAAATCTCACCAATGTAGACTTTTGGTAGTTTGTCTGTTTGTAGGTCAGCGTTGTTTCTAAAGTGGTAAACAATGTTTCCCTTCTGCCACAATCACTTCCTTCTGAGCGATTGACACATTGCCCTCCTGTAAAAAGTTGACAAATTATTTCTGTAACATTTACTCACACAATCGATAGCTCTGACAAATTCCACCTGCACCATGATTAATGCTACACCACCCCTGCTCAACATCTTGCTCTCTCTCTTACACACTGTTTTGTTTAGTCTCTCTATCGTCCCCCCTTCTCTTACTTTCCCCTCTTTCTTTTCCTGTCTCTCTTTCCCTCAAGGGGTTGCACAGCTCACTGAAAACAGATGTGTGTGTTTATATATGTGTGTCTTCGATCATGAACGAGGTTTCCCAACATGTCTTTGATAAAGCCAAAGCCCCGAGCTGTAACTACAGTGTTGTAAACAGCGGCACAGCTTAATCACAGTCATGCATCTCAGTCAGCTGTTCCACTCAAAGCCTGGCTTAGTTCTTTCCTCCTTCCCACTTCAACTTACAGCTGATTTACTGAAAAGGTTTTAAAATCTCTAAAGATCCTGTATTTTACAGTTATTTATTGGACATTTACAAGACACAGGAAGTCCGTCTGAAGAATGTAACATGCACGTAACACATAAGTTCGGCCATATAGTTTCCTAGTTTCTTTGATGCTGTGTAGGGTGGGCAGGCAGTATAACAAAATATTTTATTGCAGTGTGAGTAATTGTTTATCACTGTTATGGTATATATCACAATACTGTAACTTTTGCTGGGAATTCACTGATGTGGTATAACTATGTGGTATTGTCTGTTATTGGATAGTCCAGTTAATTAAACACTTTATATATACCAAATAAATACAATTGTCCCCAATAAATAAATAAATAAATAAATATACACCCAACCCTACAGATTATTTATTATACCATGATCTAGTACCCCTTTTTTGGGTAAGAGCTGAAGCTCGCTGTTTTCATGTGTGTATTGTTAAAAGCATATGAGCTTTTGTACCCTGCCCACTTTCCAATAATGGGTTGACACTTTACAGCTTGTGCTTTGTCAGATACTCTGGCAACAACAAAACTGGGGACTCTGTAGTCATCCCTGGACGACAAGCACAATGTCATGTCTTTCAAAATCTCAGCTATGACTCTGGAGGTTCAAAATTGTGCTCCCAATAACATATTTTAACATTAAATTGTGATATTTATTGTTGTTAATTCACAAAATGATCATTAATGCACATGCCGATTTAATGCTAGACTGCAAGATCTGTTAGACCTACATTGATTTGTTTGGAGGGAATGGAATAAACAGTGCATTAATACAGAGAAAGCTCCTTATAGATAGATTACTTGATTCTACCACGTAAACAAAACTTTTAAATATGGGTTGCACAGAAATATCACCTGTTGTGTATAAAAATATGGTTTATATATAGTTGTGAACATTTCAAATAACATGTTTGGTTAGCATTTTTTTAGTCAGGCAGCTAACATTAGCTCAATAGATTGTTACTATGTAACTTTAAAGGGGTCATGAACTGAGAGATCTATATTCCATTGATTTTGAAGTCATTGTACTATACAAACATCCTGTAAGTTTCAGAACTCAAACTGTTTAATTACTCTAAAACCAGCATGCTTTTACATCACTGCCTGTTTGGCCCCACCCACCTATTCGCACGTGGTAGGTAAAAAACGAGAAGCAAATGCAGGTCTATGAAGAAACCAAACGATAAAGATGGCTTCAAAAACAACAAGACGCTGTGCAGTGCAAAGTTGTAGATAAAACGTTTTTGCATTGTTTCTTCTTATCCAAACATTAGGAAATAGTGGATGAACTTTATTTTAATCAAGTTCCAGATGCGTCAGTAAGAACTTTTTCCTTTGTCCACTGCATTTTACCGGGGGTTTATTTACAAACAAGGCACAGTTCGATGCAGGGTTTTCAGTAGGACTAAAACTAAAAGACAATGCTGTGCTGACTACAGTGGATCTAACAATAATGTCGCACCACACAGTGTTAGGTAATCAACTGTTTTTATCATGTGGTCATTATTGCTTTGTCTAATAAAAGGAATTGGTGGATTTTTATCATTAAAGGGTGGTTCTGTACACACACTGCCGACACACATTTAAGTTCAAACAACATAAAAGTGAAATTTCCACAATTGGTCCCCTTTAACACCCAGATCTAGTGCTGTGTGTCCTCCACACCAATCAGGCCTGCGTATATTTGTATAGAGGAGCAGAAGGGACTGGCGTGGTGTTGGGGGGAGGGGGGTGTAAGCAGACTTAATCTCACAGAGAGAAAAAGAAAGAGAGGAGGTTTGTGTGTGGTATCTTAGAAAAAAGGATAATGGCCTCTCACACGGTAAAAAAGAAGCCCATGTAGCGCCACTGAGAGACAAGGTCACCCAGAACTGTGGGCCGGGGAGTAGAGATGGCCTTGAAAGGCAGGCCTCAATCTTTGGGCTCACAAGGCTTGGGTTTATAGCACTGTATCCTGAATTTACATTCACCTAGAGGGGGCAAATCACACCAGCCTGTAATGAAAGGCTGTAATACAGACCCACACCACTGCTGCACAACAATTCTCCCAGTATGTGGGAGAGAGAAAAAGCTTGGTCAGTCAGGCAGTTTTTATTGTGTGTGTGAGGTGTTACTATATTTGTATAGATTATGTATATTATAATGATGATTATTATTATTACATTTGCTTGATATGCTTAAGGGTTCAATTTTGTTAGTGTTGTCATCTTTTTTAATATTTCCTTTTTCTGTGTGTAAATATGTGGTAGTTGGTCAGATCATGTTCCCTTCACGAATCACTGTTTAGATTTTTTCATCCCAGTTTTTCTCCAATTGGCTGGACTCCTCTGCTGTGGACATTTTTACAAAGAAAAAACAATCAGAGGAGAGAACGCAAAGACACAGGGGGCGAGGCCTGGGCCACCCTGTAATGGAGAGTCTGTCTATTGCTGTTAACACAAAGCAGCTTGTGACCTCCCTCTTTGATCAGAAATTGATTCATTTCTGCACGTTTACATGCTATTATTGCCCAGCGTAAACATGTTGTGCCAGATTACACAGCACTACCTGTGCAAATGAATACATGCTCAAATATACATACAGTACTCCTTTGTGTGAATGTTTTTATCTCGTTCATGGACAAACATATGTACTTCTGGCTGCTATCAAATATGCTTTGCATCTGTCATGTTGTTCTCATCACCTGGCCTAAAGCAGTGCATACTTTACTTATTTAGAAACACAAAAGAGTGAGACTTGAAAGCCGGACCAAAGGGCCACAAAGAGATAAAGCACTAGGCTGTCCATCTAAGCTGAGCTCAAAGTGTAGGATTATTACTAGCAGCATCTTTCAACCAATGGGTCTTAAAAATAAACTTTTTTTAAAAAGGGATGATATAGGGGACGCAGCACGATTGCTGTACTTACCAATTCTGCACCTAAACCGATTAAACCAGTAGTCAGATTTCAATAAATTTGCAAAAGGTGGCACATTGTTTCATAGTAATGGATCCTTTGGACTGTTAACGTCTTAGAAACAGGTGCAAGTTGTATGCATTCCCACACCCCATTTTCAATTGGTCTCTTTAAAGGCAAAATGCATTAAAACAAACCGACAAAAACAATGTTTTTTCCAGAACGTCACAGTGGTGTCAGTCACAGCTTAGAGAGATCAAGTCATTGTTGTGTTATATGGACAATGATGGCTGGTTTGAGACAGCCAGACAAAAGAGCACTAAAGGGGCAGGCCAGTGGCGGGTTATGGGGGTCTGAGCCCCAGTGAGGGGCTGTGGTGACCTGCGCTGACCACTGGCCCAAGGGCCAGACCCTGTTGCCCCTTGTCCCTCAAGGAGGTGCTTGCCAGAGCAGGAGGGCATGGGAAGACCCATGGATATGACAAACACCTTGTAACATACAAAGAGAGTCTGTGCAGTCTTTTAGATAACAGGAAGTGTAAGTGACATTCAAACACTAAATATAGCACAAGAAAAGCTTGTCCGTAGATGTTTTTATCTTTGCTATTAACTAGTGTAGCCATAAGAGTATACTTTCAGTTAATCATGTTGAATGTTCTTTTACTTGGTTAAAATCATCCTAACTATTTTATGAATTGTAGGTACTATTTTAAAATTTTGTACAAATTTATACTTTGCTCTGAAAAGAAAAGTGTCAGACAAACCTAGTTAATCATTTCTGATTATTTTATTGTAATAATTATCCATTCATTATTTTTGGGGGATAATAAATTACTATTTTTGTGAAATATATTTTTTTTGTTATTAATATTTTCTAGCTAGTAATATGATTTTTCAGTTAAGAACCTTTGAACATATATTTTGGAAAATTAATATTATATATCACAAAACATTATATTATAAAAGCATTATTAGATTGCATTGCTAGCAGCATGTCTAATCAGTGCTTGAACTATGAGATTAGTGGTATCATTGCGTGAGCCTGTCTAACTTTCCCAGCATTTAAAAGTAGGCTTAATCTAGTCCACTTCTTAATGACCAGGTCTTTTTGCAAATTAATTGCTCTATACCCTCTCTTATCTTCAAGACAATTATTTTTAAGGAAAATATGGATAGAAAAGAGAGTTTCAGTGTCATCAGAGTTTCTCACTCGGTCATTTATCCAACCTGCCACCAGTGGGCAGTGGCATAGAGCTCCACTCAGCCTCTCTCACCACACAGTCGAACCACAGCACTGCCAACATCAATAATCACACGTACTGCCAGAAAACCTTAGTATAAATGTAAACTCATGTCTGGTCACTTCAGAGTAATTCTGGTTTAAACCATCTTTACCCTAACATGCCAAAGGGATGGGATTTATTTAATGGGAAACTTAATTTGAAGTTCAACAGAACTTAAATTGCATTGGCTATAGTTTTAACATTTAATTATAATTTAAATATCAGATATGCATTTTGTGATGTTACGTTTAATATGCACAGATTTGTTTTACTTTTATATATAAATTGAATTATCTAAATTGATTTAAAATTTTGTTTAAAAGTTTTAATGAGCAGCTAATAATGTTAGATTAGTGTTTTATTTCAGATATTAGTTGCATTAGTGGTAGCATTAAATTGGTAGAACTCATTTGTATTGATTAGATTGCAGAAGTGCTTGATTTGCAGTCCATCATGTGAAGTAATTATAATTGTTAGCTATCGACAGAACCTTAATTTTTAATTAGCTGTTTTAAAAATTAATTTTTTTTTCTATGTTGTTGCTGATATGTACATAGTAAGGTTTAGTAAGTTTTAATGTACATAGTAAGTTTTAATGTTAGTGAACAAATGTGCAAAATTTCTGCATATAAAGAACATTTCTGGAACATTGTTTTTTTTAAATTGACAATGGGATTTCAGTTGGAATAAGTTTTAGTTCTATTTTAAAGGCATAGTGAAAGTAGAAAGTACCAGTTGCATGTTAGTACTATTAATATTACTTTTAATTAACATACTTCAAAATAATTATATTTCATTAAAAAATAAAGATTTTTTGTAGTAGACGATACTAAGATTTTTTTTTGTTTTATCTTTAATTTAGTTAATCTTTTAAGACAAAATGTTTCGGTATTCAGATGTTTGAACTCTCTTTCAGCATTCTGGAAAAGACTTGATTTAGTTCCTGATTATCTTTGGAGAGAATTTGGCTGTATATTGTTCAGACATTGATTTAGAGCTGGGCAGCAGAACAAGAGGCAACTGCTGTTCTTTAACTCTTCTCTACCACTGAGACAATAATACTTAATGTTAAACATCTGGTTTATTTGTTTGTATGTTTTTTTTTCTTTTGTAACATTAAGTATCTTTAAAATGATTTTAATTTAAGGTAGATTTTACTCCACTTTATATAGTTTATTAATTTAAATTAATTAGCAACCACAATATTACCTGTTTTAATTAAACTATAATTTCTGCCTTTTAATGCATACAGTTTGCATTCTAACAGAACAAAAGTGTTAAACTTGCACATTATTCTTTATTTTTTTTTACAAATACAATTCAGTATCAGCGTTTCTAAATGCCAGTACACTAACCCAAACTGAAGCTGAATCTGAGCACACATGAAAGAAACACTGACCTCAGTTCCTCATTGCGAGCTGGTTCTAATCCCTCTCCTAACAGTTCACTCCTCTGCAGCATGCCACACAATGCTGTGACTCAGAATCGCTGGCATACATGAAGCTCCCAGGACACCTTGCTTTATTATGAGGGGCCGGTTTGTTTTGGCAACTCAAGTACAATCAGAAAGAGCACTGGAGCCTGTTTGTTTATTCATTTTGTTTGTGTTTTTGACTGTCAGGAGGGCTACGGGGTGATTGTGCTGAACCCCAACGAGAACTCTCTGGAGGTGGAGAAGGTTCTGGATCCAGCCAAGAAACCATCCCAGGATGCCTCTGATGAGCCTGCTGAAAAGAGAGAGAGGAAGGAAGAGAGGGACAGCAAGAAAAAGAAGGACTTTTATGAGAAGTATCGCAACCCGCAGAAAGAGAGAGAGACTGAGCACATTCTAATACGAGTGAGTGAGAATTATTGGTATGGGATAAGCTGTGGGGGGGTGGGGAGTGTGTGAAATGGAGGCTGAGAGGGGGTGTAAGGCAGCTGAGCGAGACGGCCACACATGTGTGGTCAGATTTGAGGGGGTGGAGGGCTGGGCTGTGATTTAGTTTTGCATGTGTGTATTTGTGACTGTTGAATCTATACAGTCATATTATGTTTCAGACTTTAGATGGATCGTTACTATTATAGTTACCCAATACAGTGCCCAAAAAGTATTTGAACATATAAGCCTCAATTTAATTATTAGTGAATTTCTTTGCATAACAAAGTATTAAAGCATGTCCCATTTCTGTCACAGAAACACACACACACGTTAGGTTTCTATGCTTTGTGGGGATTTTCCATAGACATAATGATTTTATACTGTACAAACTGAATATTCTATCCCCTAACCCTCACCTAAAGCTAACACTCGCAGAAACTTTTTTGCATTTTTACATTTAATTAAAGCACCATTTATTATGTTTACAGTTACTTCTTCGTGGGACCACAATGAAGGTGTTTGTGTCTTTTACCATAGTTATGAGGACAACTCAAGACGACACACACACACACACTTTATGAGAAAAAAAAAGACTTCCACAAAAGGATGAAACAGTAGATTATATTGTTTGGATATTAAGATACATAAGATATATTAAGAGAAGCTTGTCATGCTAGGATACCTGTATGCACCTCACACAAAGAAAACTTCAGTTTATATAAGTAATTGAACTGAGAAAAGGTTCAGCAATATTGGTTTGTAAATACCAGTTTATAAATATCAGTTTGACATGTCAGACATTTAGACTTTTTCAAGTGTTACTCCCTGTACAGTTGGTGTCCAAAAGTGTTCAAATACTGACCGTGGACAAAATCTATCATTATACCATGCTTCTACAATGCACAATCTGTCACACACACAACATACCACAGATACATGATTGTTAAAGAAATAATAAAAGTGTCAGTTTGAAATAAAAAAGATTGTCTGCACAAAGTTAACACTTCTTTTTTATTACCATTTGACGGCCACGTCACATATCAGTTAGTGTGTGTATGACACGTCACCTTCCTTGTGCTGTCATTTACCGCCACCATTGACTCACTTGCAGTGTGTGAGCTGTCAACACACTTGTGATGCTACCTTCACACACACACACACAGCACATTGAGGTATAATTATCTGTGCTATTAACATGAAGTCAGCTTTAATACTGTCATACCACTCACTTCCTTTCTCTTTGTAAATAATTTGTCTTAATTACCCTCCTATTATCACAGTAAACTAACTCTGGCATCTATCTTTCTTTAATACATTTACTACAGGGCAGAATTCCCTAATATTGCCCAGCAAAGTTGTTTTGTTATGCACACACACTTGGTAAGAGGAAAAAATTAAATGAAATAGCCATCAGTGAGTGTGAATCTGAGATTTCAACACCTAATCCATTTCTGAGACGTTTCATCAGTGCTGCTGTGTTGAACATAGTAGGTTATGCGCTAGACATCATCATGAGCTATTGTGTGTTTGTGAGAAAGAGATAAAGAAACAGTATGTGCGTCTCAGAGATGAGCCGCATCACCCAGAAGAGGAATGGAAGAACACACATTAATGTCTTAATAAATATTTCAGCTGGTATAGTTTAGAATTTATAATGGGCAGACTTAGCAGCTCTCTCTCTCTCTCTCTGCTCCTGATCCTCTGGTCTTTTGGAAGTTTTGCAGTGAGATCGTTAGAGTAGTTCATTTGGGCTGGATAGTCTTGCTGTATTCTGCACTGTGACATTGGTGACTTTTCATATGCTGCCTTACTCAGCCCCGGACTGAAGTGAGCTGGAAATTCCTGTAGGGAGTGTTGAAGTATTTTTTCTAGTGAAGAGTCATGGTGTTTACATTATTCAGGCAACGTTTTAGCATCAGTGTGTTTAAGTAATATTTAGCATCATATTGTCAGTGGCTGAAGTGGTGTTAGGTAGCGTTCTGTCCTAAATTTCCTAGTGTAATTTATTGTAAGTGTTGTATTTAATAATCGTATTAGCTAGTAAAAACATCAAAACAGGGCAAATACGCAAGTACCATTTTGTGTCCTCTCAAATTTGAACCAGATTTATTTATTTGTTTTCCCTTTACTTATTTGTTTGTACGTTTATTTATTAGCTTCCTATCTGTAAGATAGCTAAGATAAGCTAGATAAGATAAGGTAGATAAGCTGTATTTTGTCAAACATGTTTGGTTACAAGGATGTAACCAAATATTGAAGATTGAGATTGTCGGTCATTAGGAAATACATATTGAACAATCATTATTCATCATCTTAACATGTCACTGAAGGTTACATAAAACTTATAGACCTGTGTATCATGCACATGTATGCTTATATGAACTCTTTTAACCACACGTTTGTCATTATGTGGTAATTGTACCGATGTACAGGTACATTAGCATGTATGTATCTGTATTTGTGTGTGTTTTCTCCTGCTCTCCACCCATCCTCTCAGCCTGTAGAGTAGAAGGCGGGTTACACCGAGTCCCATTCTCCAAAACTTTTAAAACTTTTATAGTGTCATTGTATGAAGCTAAACCTCCTCTCCTCCCCTTCTTAACTCCCCATAGAGCACCAGACCACCTGCATGTCGCTCTGGCTGGGCCCTGCAGTTCTAGTCTTTGGTAGTGATGAGTTGATTAATACACTTCCTTACCCCCATTAAGGAACCCTTAACTGCCTTTAGCACTCTTACTTTTTAGACCCCCTCGGGTTGAAAGCCTAATCTCCCAGTGCTCCTACAGATCACAGCCCCAGTAGCCTACGTCTGCTGATGCTGAAGAAGAGGGATGGACATGAGAACCAGGGGCCCAAAATAGTGGGGGAGACATACAAAGTTTTTTGGGAGTTCACTTTACTCTGAATTTGAAGCCTAATCCAGTTACCTATTTTCTGTCAGCCAAGCGGAGGAATAGCAAGAACAAAACCCACATTCAAAGCTTAAGAAGCCTCCAAAGATTTCATTCAGCTCTGAACAACCCCCGGCTTAGGGCCCCAGCCCCAAGGGGAAAAGAGCAAGTGGACAAAAAACGCAGTACACTCAGTCTTTTCTAAATCACCACTTATTTTTGTAAATGGCCAAAATCCTTCTCTTAACACTTTCTCACATTTCTTATTGTTGCATATTTTTGTAAATTGTTCTGAAAGAGAGAGAATCGAAGAGTACTTCGTCAAACATTCAGAGGCAGTAGCTTGTGGGAGGTGTTTTTTTTCGTTCTTGCTTTTTCATTTCTTCATTTATTCTTTTCTTAAGTGCCTGCAGAACTTTAAGTGTCAGATCCTTGTTGAGATGGCATGAGTTTATTGAACGCTTTAGCATGGTACTTCTCTCCGTCTCTTTTATACATCATGTACACTATGACCTAACATGAAAAATAAAACATCTATTGACGCTGGCCCTCTGATTTACATTGTTTTGCAACACACAGCACTGCCTCTTGTCAAATTGCCATGAAATGATTTTCAAGGCAATAACATTTTTTAAAAAGTAGTTGATGTGATTTTGCTGCTGTATGACCTTTATAAAGTTATGATAAAAATGTTTTCATTTGACTTCATCCAAAACAGCACATTGTTTTTTTTTGGTAACCAGTGAATGAATTCTTATCAGTGACAAAGTTTGTACCAAGTAAATACTAAGGACTAAAATGTTTTAAAGGTATAGTTTATCCAAATGTAAAAACCTGGTTATTTGTTTATTCTTATATCATTCCTAACCTAATTTTGGGAGAACTACCCCTTAAATGCTACACCACTACCTTACATATGATTATGGGTGACAGCGTTTTGTGCTGACCCCCAAAAAACACCCCAGAAACATGTAAAGTTTCACTGGCAGAGATATCGGTAGGAGCTCAGCATTAGTTCAAGGGTTACAGCTGGTGTTTCTACTCTGTGTACCTGTTCTGGGTCCTTCGTTTCCACAGGAACGTCATCCATTATTTATCCCTCGTCCTCTCTCTGCTGTTCCCCTGGGGTGAGAGGAATCCGTGTTTTGGAGATGTACTGTTATCCAATGCCTGGCTCGTACATTCCTATCCTACATGTCTATTAGATATGGCTCAGGCGAGCCGGAGATGTCAAGAGACTTGTATTCTGGTTCAGGTTATATAAGCCTCAGTCAGTGTTTATGTAGTTCAGGGACACTTCTGGAGGTCCTCTGTGTGTTTGTGAACTTTGGCCTTAAAGACCTTCCACCTAACCCACATTGCAAAGACAAGTATGGTGACTGGACATGGCTTAATTAAACTTTTTAACTGGTGATATGGCCAAGGCAGAGGTCAACATCACAGATAACATAATTCCCTGTTGTTTAGGTGTGTGAGTGGGTGTTTGCATGCGTGAGTGTACTTATTTTATGCTTTATAACTTCTGTTTATTGAACTTACTAGTCATCTGAGGTATCTGTCAGTAACTATATTGACTTTTGAACAAATATGTGGACCACTCACATGTACCTAAAAAAATGTGTTTGTTTAGTTACATACTAACTATATGATATAGAGTGATATAAATAGAGTTATAAAAATCTTAAACATGTTTAAAATAAACTTCCTAGGACAACATAGAAGTTATTACAAGTCATTTACAAGATATTTATAAATAATAAAATTTGTCCATTGCATTATTTTGGAAAACATCCTCACACACCCAAACACATATATGAGAGAGAGAGAGAGAAAATGTCAGTGTGTCTGAGGCTCTCTTTGTGTGTTGTCCTGTTTTTTTTTTGCATATGAACTGCTTGTCAACCCTTGCCATTGTATGAGATCTTTCTCTGAAGCTGTGCATTGGAACTGCTCTCTGGGTGAATCCCACTGTAACTCAGATGTCTGCTCCCAATCTTCTCGTTAGGTCAACCAAGAAACACATCCAATCTGCTGTCAGAACCCAAACAAGACCCTTCACAGCAGGTCTTTATTACAAAAACTACACACAAACCACTGTCTACGCTGAATGCCCATGCCTTCTCTCCCCTAACATCAATTAAAGAGAAGCAGTCATTTAATCTGACAATCACAGGCCTTCAGTGAGACAGGTTGAGATGTCACATAGATGACCTTTCTGCCTGCGTGCAGCCAAGAGCTGTCTTTTGTTGAAACCTTTGTAGGTTGTTAATGAGATATTGACTTAAAACAATGCAATACCAAATTTTGTTCAGATAAGCTCCATGCTAACAAGGTCACTGTGCTGTGGCAGTACAGTGTTGTATTTATCTGTACCATTCCTCTGACTCCTTTATTGCTGTCCTTTCTTGTCTGCAGCTCTGACTTTGCAACAAAACTTTTTTACCTGTCTTCTCTAACACTGTGTTTGATGCTACAAAGTAACAAGCATGTAAAATCTCTTCTATTTTAATTTGAGTTAAGATGGGCAGTGACGAATATGACACAATTCACAAGCAAATCCATAAAAATCACACTGTTTGAAGAAGTGTTACAAAGTCATAAAAAATGTGTAACCATACATTTTTTTTGTAACCGTCCCAATGTTTTCACCTTCAGTGCAGACAGAAAATGAAAATTACCGCACCTGGTTAAGGTACATTATTAACATGGTTTTATTCTGCCAAAATCTTTCCTGTTGGCATTGTATATCATCCTGCTAAATTGTAAAGGGTTTACTTGTTAATTACTGTTTTTTTAAAGTCATCTTCTTGGTTCATGTTCGCAACCCCCTTTACTTTCGCTAAATATAAGGACTTTTACAGCGGTCACACTCTTTTCCTGAAGGAGCACCTTGTCTGGAACTGGTCAGGTGTGTCCAGCAAATCTGCAGGAAGTTAGTGCCAGCACTTGTTTTGCCAGCCCAAAGCGTCTACTGTTCCACAAATGCTAGCAGCACTATCAGAAAGTCCACGCGCCACCATGTAACTCAGTCCAAGCCTCATCCAAGTACACATTCTCACCACTCACACTGTCAATGTTCAAATCCCTCAGCATTATCGGCTTTCGCAGCCTCCTATTTCTTTCTATCACTCTGTAGCCTCTGTCGATGCTAGCCATGTGGAACTAGCAAAAAGACGCAGACAGGCTAATGGACGTTTGAGGCACTTAATGGAATCTCAGCAAACACTGGGAATAGCAGTCCACATTCTAATGGCTCCAGTGATAATACAAAATACACAATGACCTTGTTGAATTGAATGTTTATTCATTTAACTAACTGAAACTTGGTTAAAAGAGGACATTGGACGCTGAAATAAGCTAAGGATTTAGGTGAATTTGGCTCATGTCCATTGTGGCCAGAAAAAGTTAGCTGGTTGAGTTTTTTTAAGGTGACCTTTGAACAACAACCTATTGCACATTTATTTTGTCCACAACATCTTCACACTACAGTTTGTAGTGAAAACCAGCTCAGGTTGTATATAAAGAACAATATAAAGAAAGTATCGTATATAAAGAACATACAAGTTTCAGAATTTTTCTCAGGGATTTTTGTTGTGATACATAAATCTACATGTGTGGATGTGTACAATAAAAATGTGTGTGTAGTGAGTGAAATGAAATTCATGTGAGTTGTGTATTAGGGATGAAGTACAGCAAGCTCATTGTTTTAGAGCTGTGAATCTCCATTTAATGACTTTTTCTTCTGATTGCTGACAATGAAGGCGAGAGCGAAAGATGTGCAGGAAAAATCTGTCATACTGCAAGAAAAGTGAGAAACATTTTGTCATTTTCTATAATCAGCCCTTCCCTATACTGCAAAAGGAAGATGCTCTGCTCACATACTGTATACAGACTCATGAAGCGAGTCAAACACCTTAGTGTGACATTGATCGTATTGTGTGAAACATCTTTAAGAGGTCGCAGAGACAACAATGTAATGAGAGTGTACCACGTAGAGAAGTAAAGGAATAGAGAGAGAAGTAGAGTAGTGTTTTATCATAACCGATGATCATTAAATGATATGTCCACCCCAAAATTAACATTTCTTGATAATTTGCTCACCCCCATGTCATCCAAGATGTTTCAGTCAAAAAGAAATTAAGGTTCTTGAGCAAAACATTCCAGAATTTTTCTCCATCTAATGCAATCAATTTCAGATCAAAGACAGTTTCAGTGCAGTTTCAAATAGCTCCACTCAACCCTAGCCATTGAATATGGGTCTTGTCTAGTGAAATAATTGGAATAATTTTCAGAAAAAAATAATTGACACTTTTTAACTACAAATGTTCATCTTTGTCTGGCTTTGCAATGCGTTTCCCCAAACTCATGATATCTCATTGTAGAGGTCACCCTATACGTAGCTGGATTGCAAGATTTAGACATCCAGGATATACGCATGAACAGATCATTTTAAACAATAAACTGACAGATATAATATATACAGCATTCAGCATACACAACAAATTAATATTTTTTTCACACTGTATTATTTCATTCTATATCAGTCCTGTCTCCCTAAAAAATCAAATGGAATGGTTCTTTTGTCAATGCATGACCTTTTCAACGTGATTATGTACTGCGTGCGTTCTGGGACGCGCATTACAGAGCTAGACCAAGGCGAACATTTGTAGTTAGACAGCAGTATATTTTTTTCCCCAAAATTATTTATCTTTTTACTAGACAAGACTATTACTCATCGGCTAGGGTCGAGAGGAGCCATTTGATGCTGCATTGAAACTTTAATTAGGACCTTTAAAACGACGAACCTTGTTGAATTGCATTAGATGGAGAAAACTCTCCTCAAGAATGCTTTCCTCACAAACCTTAATTTTTTTTTGACTAAAGAAAGAAAAACAAACATTTTGAATTACATGGGGGTAAGTAAAATATCAGGAAATTTTAATTTTTGGGATGGACGTATAATAATTTTGGGGTGGACATAGGGTGGACATACACTTTTAAGGTTCATCTCCAAGTCCTTTAAAAGCGTGATGTGTATCTTGAATCCATATGGAGAAAGATACATGCAATACAGATATGAACAGTTTACATGGCATGTGATTTTACTATAATCAAACAAAATGTTTTCCTCCCCTCTCACAGATGTGAATTATTTGTGTGGACTGCAATCCAGCATTTCCAAAAAGCTGTTGAAATATTGATATTTTTTCAACACAAATATGAAAATCGTCCTGTCATGTATGCATACAGTATGCACTATGAACAGCATATACAAAAAACTAACAATGTGGATAAAAATACAATGAAAGTATATTGTTATTATTTTGTAGTTGTCTGTGTTCACAGATATGTTTATGTAATGATTAAAATCTGTGTGTTTTGTGTCTGGTTTTGGCAGATTTTCAGGTGTGGGATGGTACTGTTTGTCCCATCCATTGAATGACAAGTTTATGTCTTATGTGCACAAAAACACTGAGACTTGAGCAACAGGTCTTCTCACACTAGGAGTCTCTCAGGCTTTTTACATGCATGGATGAGAAATGACAGAGAGAGAGAGGGAGAGAGAAAGGGTGAACCTGTCACCACAAGCCTGTCTCTATGGACGTATTGTTTCGCGGGAGCTAATTAACCCTAGGAAATAATTACACAAATATGCAAATGTTGTTTAGATAAGTCTGGGCTTTATCAAAGGAGGTAGTCAATCATAGGGGGAAGGGTTGGAGGTTGTATGTGTGTGCTTGTGTGTGTATATGGCGGGCCAGGTGTCAGACTCTGTACTGGGTTGATAAGGGGAGGGGCATGTTACCCAGTTTTCTGTGGCATCATCTGTGTGCAACAGTGGGGACTTAATTTATGGATTCACACACATATACACATTTACGGACAAAACAAAACAATGCTCAGTCTTGCATTTGCTATGACCATAAAATAACCTTCAAGGATACATACTAATCTATTTAAGTATAATGAAAACATCCGTTTTATTTAATTATTTATTATATCACAATTTATATATTGTGATATAAATGGAATGTTAAATAGAAAGTTATGTTGATTTTTTTCATGTGTGGTTTTATTGGATTGGATTGCAACAATACAAAATTATGAGAAGTGCTGTGGAAGTAAATGTGAAATTAATTGAATGTGAATTGAATTGATAAAAATTAGAATGTGCTGTTACTGACAGCCCAGGTTGCATTGGCAGAAATGTAATTTCTGATACACAAAAAGGTATTTTTAATGAAAGATTGGTCAAATAAAAAATTTAGAGAGACCAGTGTCTGTCAAGATGAAAAACAAACAAAAAAATAGGCAGAATCAGCCTATAGGTACATCTGGAAACCAATTACAGATCATGACATCTCTTTGTGGTCATGTGTCCATATGTCTACATGTCTGTTTATTCTCAGAGAGCTTTATAAATTGAAACAATGCACTGTGATGACTCATCAAAATCACTGTGATGATTTTGGTTTTTCTAAAAGCTTTGATGTGTGGGGGTAAGAGAGACATACAGGCTGGTCCCCCCATTTTCACCTCCCTGCACCCCTCACTTGGTGTAAAAACACAACCGTCCAAGCAGATCTGGGCTCAGTGCTTTCTACCAGTTGCATCACCTCGTAAACCCTCCTCCCACCAACCTGTTTATTTACTTTCATATTAGTCTCCCCTCGCCAGCACAAGCCATAGTGGTGACAGGAAATCTCTTCCCTGCTGCCAGCTCCTTCAGCTCTAATTCACATATTATTGTGCTTTTCGAAAAGCTAATCAATGTAAGAGAGCTGATGCAATAGCATGAGAAAGAGGCTAAATACAGGGCAAGGCTACAAACTTTCAGGAGCTGGTAGCAGACTCAGACTTTATAACATGCAGCTCTTTGTTGTTTCAGGTTACAGATGTCTGTGTTCACTTGTTGCTAGCAATTTCCCTCAAATTCCCTTTGATTTAGTTACTATTCTGCATTTAAACAGTCACCATACTTGCAAAACAAACACACAGATCGATGTTGCAGGCACCAGTGTAAATGAATGCCTTTCTGTTTCTCTTCTCACATTCATAGAGCATTGTAACCCAGGGCCAGTGTTAATTACAAATATTGTGCTTGTGCCCTGTTTGAGTGACCTTCCTGCATAGGCCGATTATGTGTTTATCTTGTATAGAGGCTGTATTGATTAGTGAGTGGGGTACAAATTAAGATTTGTAAACCTGACGTCACACAATCCATTGAGTTTTACATTGGAGGCATTTTCAGTTTGCAAGACCCATTGATTAGGTAAGGTTATATTTAACTGAGTGAATGTGTCTGTGTTTGAGGGTGGGCACATCTTCAGTTAGTTTCTTACCTAAAAAGGTCATATTCTGCATTTAATTCCATTTTAAGGATATTTGAATATATAGTTTAATAAGAGTATTTTATGAAAAAGGCCTGATATAATAAGAGTATTATATGAATTAGCCAAACCTAATAACTTAATAACTTAATCAGAAGGACCTGTCCACACAGTTTTGTCTATGTAGTTTTTTTTTTACTTCCTTCCTATTACTGACAGCATAGGTGGTGTTACTGTTGCTTGTAATGTATAAGCATATTTATGTGTCTGACGTTTGAAACTTTATCAGTCAGAAGTTCGGTTGGAACAAGGTTTTTGCTGTTTTAGTTTCAATAGCTTAGTCTATTGTTCTTTTAACAAATTTTGATTTTCATTTATTATATGACCACTTTAATTTACTACTCTCTCACTTTTACAGGAAAACAACACTCCAGAGGAGCACACACTCTATGTATGGGACCACTTCATCTCCAAATCGCTTGCCAAAAATGTCTTCATTGTGGCACACAGTTATGGTGGCTTGTCATTTGTTAATTTGGTAAGTGTTTGTCAAATGTTTAATTGTAAACATCAGATTTCCTCTTAACACACACAGCAGAGGATAGAACACAATGAAAATAACTTTTAGGTTCTTTGAATTGGACCAATCCAGTTCATCCTTGTCCTATGTCACCATCCGCTTCCTTGAGTGGGTACGAAGGACAAACAAAGAATAAAGAATTTCACAACTGCATCTCTGGTAAAGCATGCAGAAGAGCATACTGTATCTACAGTAACACCAGACTGTGAGAAAAGAAGTTATAGTTGTTCCCTAAGTACATGCTGTAGTAAGGCGAAGATAAGTTTCGTTTTTTGCACAGCTCCTCAATTTAGGCTTATGATTTATTCAAATATCACATTGATGGAGATGAAGTTGCTCCAGATTTGATGTCAGCGATGCAAATGCCATAAATAAAAGTCATGTAAGCTGCTTTTTTGTTGCACTTTGTACATTTTGGTGCTTTAGAGCACCAGTATGCTTTCATTGTAAAGTATTTTGGCAATTCTATGTTTTTGTCCCACAAAAGATTGAAAGTCATATGGGTTTAGAACAACACGAAGGAATAGTAAATGATGACCGCATTTTCATTTCAAGTGAGCAGTCCTTTAAGTCTGACCTGAACTCTGTGAACTTTTTAGCTATGTAGCCTGCGTTACATCACCTTAGAGGTCAAGGGTCAGGAAGCTTCTAGAGTCATAATCTCTAGGCTTGGTGCGTAAACTGTAAGGCCACCTGCTTCAAGAGCAAAATGGCTAGCCTTTGACCTATTTTAAACACACTTTCTTACTTTTTTTACATGCACATACACCCACGCGTACATGGAAGCCCTTTTCATTAACCTGTTTTTCAAGCAACTTTTCAGGTGATAGTATGTGTGTGTGTGGGGGGAGGGTGTGTGTGGTCATGGGGTGGATGGCCATGGATTAGCATTCCTCAGATAATTCCAGGAATATGTGTTTTATTTGAGAAGGGAGTCTTTGTGTTCTGTTATTTAAATACGACTGTTAAATATTTATGGAGCGTTGTGGCCATGACAGCCTCTCACTGGTGGAGACATGGCGGTCTTCCTCCAGAGACCTGTTTAGCCATCTTTCTCTGATGCTTCCCTACTTTTCCCTTACCTCTCAAATACACACACAGAATGCTCGCTTACACACACACTTGGGGTCAAAAATTACCTTATTGTTACACTTGCAAATGGTTAGTAAATTTACCAGCCATAAATTATCCTTACCAGCCAGCCTAAAAATAGTCTCAGTGACACTCAGTGTCACAAAGGCATCAAGGGTCATTGTGCCTTTGTCCCTTATTTTCGTTTCTGTGACTATTGCTGAGAATATGCCATATATGTGTAACCACACAACATGTTAGAAAACATCAAAACTTTAGCCACCCTAGATAAACCTGTGATGCAAAATTTTCCACCGAGATAAAATTAGTTCGAAAATACACAAGTCACATAATTTTTCCCACTTTGTGGGATTTGTTTACAGACAAATTGGCTGTGTTAAGAAAAAATGCATCTTATCATTGTGGCAACAAGTTTGCAGGAGCACCATTCACAGTTTTTCATTGTCAAATATATTTTTGTTAAAAACTTTAGACTTGATATAAGGACATTAAGTAATGCTTCAAGTTTTACTTAAAAATATATTAAACAAATCAAGTAAACGAATTAGGAAACAGGAACAGGTGGGCACAGACATGGTAGAGGAGTAGAAAAAAATTCTCTTAAAACAGCTGTGTATGGCTTAATTATTGTCAGTTTTATCTCTTAACAAACATGTTTCCGATCAACACATCAAACGCAAGCCGTTTACTGTGTTTAGTTTGCTGACTTACTTTTAAAAAATCCATCTATTTTTTTTCGAAGACAGTATGTAGTTATTAATTATAGATATATCAAATTGTGCCTTTAAGAGCTATGTGAGAGGGTTGGATAGTTTTATAGCAGGGCTCACTCGTCCACACTGTGGTCCAGTTTTAATGGTCTTTCTGTTTCTTGTCATATATTTGCAATGAATTCTGAGTTTATGGAAGGACAATTGCTCCCTTCCAAAAAAACGTGAACTGCCAATTAAGGCAGTATTTTAAGGTAACGTAGACATGCTCCTGAAATGGAAACAAAAGAATTCATAAAAACTGAAGAGGCAGGAGAATTTTTGATTATACATAAACTTTATATGTCATTCTGTGCTGAAACATTGATAAAAATGTTTTTTTATGTTCAAAATTGTAGATTTCTAACCCACTATTTGTGTTGAATATGTATTTTCAAGCTTAGCAACATGATTAAACCAGCATAAGATAATTTGCTGGTCTGTTGGTTTTAGCCTTGAGTATTTTCTAGTTAGCTAGTTTTAAAAGAATTGGGCAGTGTTCAACGAGTTGGTTAAGACTGGCAAACCAGCTTATTTAAGCTATTTTTTTCAGCTGTGTTAAGATGCTAGAAAGTAATTAAATATGGAGGTAATAGGCAGCCGTTGCTTGCTAGGTTTTAGAACAGAGCTAAAGTTGTTCTGTCCTTGCTCGATCTGGTACTGTCATTTTCCATTTTCTATCAATCATCTAACAATTCACCTTCTCTTTCAATTTGTGTGGCACATGCATGAATAAGCGATGGAGTCCACACATTCCTCACATTTAACCTGATTCATACCTGTCCCACAAGAACCAAAGTTCTCTCAGTGTCTCCTATCTTCTTCTTTCTTTCTTCATCTAATCTTTTTGCTGGGTGTGATTATTGTGGTCAGCTTTCATCAGAGTGTGTAGCTAAAGCCTGTGGGAGCATCCATCAGGGCAAAGCTCAGCCCCACATAACCTCCCTGACTCTTTGCCAGAGAAAAGAGCAGCCGGATTGGAGAAGATGAGGCACATTATGTAACAAGTTATGTAATCATACATCTGCGTCCCAGTGCACCAATGTGTGGGTGCCCACAGATTTGATGAAATAAATGTATCAAATGTAGATGTATGCATCATTGTTTGTGTATCGTTGTGCACACATCAGTGGTATATGTAACCCCTTTTTACTATTTACTATTTGTGCTTGGTAAGAATGTGTGTGTGTGTACCAGGGTACCAAACATGTGATTCTATAAGTGACGCAACGATTTGTGCTGTTTGCCAAAACATTGCAAGAAAACCAGACTAAATTAACTGCATGACGAGAAATATGTTTTTAATAAACATTATGCCAATACAGTTTCATGGCTGATATTGAATTTATTTTTACATAATAAACGTTTTTAATTCACCCTCTATTACCCATTGTAGCAATAAATAAATAAATAAACTGGTGTGGGATGGTTCACATATCAGTCTCACTGTAAAGTGCAGAGTGTGTTTCTACAAGCTTAAAAAATACTATTTGTGCAGACCCTGAATTATGAATCTTGCTCTGTAGCATTAATACATAGTCTATTAAACTCCAGAATACAGACTCTGCATTTTAGCTGGTATTTATCATTGTGTCTATTATCCTGTCTTTCATTTGCAATATTCTGATGCTGGTTTGTCTTGATGCAGAGTAAGTGCAGTTTTAAACACAACTCTGCTGTCTGTAAAAGCCCTTTGCTTTGCTTAGACTGTGTGTGTTCAGGCACACAAGGAACAGAAGAAGAGTTTGTGTATTGGTACTGTACATGTGAGCTAATAGCAACAGTATCGCATGTGTATTCATCTGTGCATTGACATGCTGAAGCTTGTTGACTTGTTGATCTTCATTTGAGCATTGGGGAATTACAATCCTTTAGACAATTATTTTTATAGTTAGTAACACTAATTAACATTATATGAAAAATGTAATACCACCACATATTCTATATATTATATAATTTTATGTATACATACATATGTATATATATGAATATGAACTGGTCTCAAATCCTGGTTGGTGTAACGAGGAGGCAAAGGGATCCATTTGCAGCATTTATCAACAGGAATAAACAGTAAACAGGTGTGGGTCAAACGGGCGATCAGAGCAGTAAAGCCGAAACAAAACTAGGTAACAGGCAAGGGTCAAGGCAGGCAGCAAACATTTACAAACACAGTCCAAAGCAGAGTCAAAAGGCAAGCGGCAAAAGGTCAAAAACGATATACAATCCAGTCGATAACAATAAGGCAATCCGGAAAAACGCTCTGAAATGCTGCACATGGCAAAACAAGACATCGCACAGATTAGCGTGTGGTTCTGGGCTTTATAGTCCTGTTGATTGTGTTCAGGTTCCCAAACAGGAAGTAATCAGGACCAGGTATGGGATCATGGGAAATGTAGTTTGGGGAGATGTAGATCTGGCGAGGGTTCCCGCTGATGGCCAGCAGGAGGCGCAGCGGCGACCTCCACCGTAACAGAGCCACCACCCCTGATGCGAGGAGAGAAGCGACGCCGGGGTCTTCCTCTGGGTCGAGGGTCCGGCCTCTCCGAGTGAGTTTTGTGCAACTTCTCAAAGAGCGTGGGGTCCAGGATATCTCCTGCGTTTACCCAGGAGCGTTCCTCTGGGCCGTATCCCTTCCAGTCCACCAGGTACTGGATTCTGCCGCCCCGGCATCTGGAATCGAGGAGTTGCTCCACTCGATACGCCTCCTTGCAATCGACCAAGATAAGGAGGGGCCTGTTCCTGGAGGCCCCCTTCTGGATCTCCCACCGGAGCACCAGCGGGCTTGAGCAAGGAGATATGAAAAGTGGGAGAGATACGTGTGAGTTAGGTAAAGCTAAGCGAGCCGAAACAGGAGTGATCATTTTTAAAATATGAAATAGACCCACGTACCTGGGACTGAGCTTCCTGCAGGGCAGGTGGAGGCATAGGTCCCTAGTGTAGAGCCAAACCCATTGGCCTGGAGCAAAACGGTGGCCAGGTCTCCGACATCGATTGGCCTGTAGAGTTTGGCGCCGTACAGCATATAGTAGGTGAGTTTGGGCCCTATCCCAGACACCCAGACTCTTGAAAAAGGAGGACCACACCCGTGAAGTGAATTGTGGACCCCTGTTCAATACAGTGACCTCTGGGAGTCCATAAAATCTAAAAACATAGTTACACAATAAAAAGGTTTCAAATGCCGTAGAGAGTTTTGGGAGAGCAATTAGGCAGCAGGCTTTGGAAAATCGATTTACTATAGTGAGGATCGTTGTGTTCCCCTGAGAATTAGGGAGATCTGTGATAAAGTCAATAGCTATGTGGGACCAGGGTCTTTGTGGTGTGGGTAGTGTTTAAAGAAGCCCGGCAAGTAGTTGTCTGGGTGTTTTGGAGATCTGACAGACTGGGCATTTTCATACGTGAGCTATAATATCATTTGAGAGATCAGGCCACCAGTAACAGTTTCTCAAAAGGTGGATGGTGGCTGCGATGCTGGGGTGTCCAGAACTAGGGCTTTCGTGTATCTGAGTGAGTACTCGTTCTCTGAAGGATTCGGGGACAAAAGTAAGATTCTCGGGACATTCGAGGTTACGTGGATGGGAGTCATTAACCTGAACAATTTAGGTATGTAAATCCCATTGTACAGGAGTGACTAACAAATTTTCTGGGATTATATTCTCAGGGTTATTTCAGCCTGACGTGATAGGGCATCTGCCTTAGTGTTCTTAGTTCCTGGTGTATAGGTGACAGTGAAGTCGAATCGGGTGAAAAACAGGGACCACCTAGCTTGGCGGGGGTTTAGACGTTTAGCAGTGCGTAAGTACTCAACATTTTTGTGGTCAGTTATAACCGTGAAAGGATGAGCAGCCCCCTTGAGCCAATGTCACCATTCCTCCAGTGCTAGTTTAATTGCTAGAAGCTCTCGGTTACCCACATCGTAGTTTTGCTCTGCGGATGAGAGCTTTCGTGAAAAGTAAGCGCATGGGAACATTTTAGGTGGTATTCCGTGTCTTTGATACAGAATAGCACCTACACTTACGTTGGAAGCATTTACTTTAACAATGAAAGGTAACTCTGGATCTGAATGAAGTAGAATAGGGGCGGTAGTGAAACAATGTTTTAGTTCACTGAACGCCCTTAACGCAGCTTCGTTCCACACTAACTTACTAGAATAACGTTTTGTGAGGGAGGTTAGAGGAGAGGCAACGGAACTGAAGTTACGAATGAATCTGTGGTAAAAATTAGCGAATCTGTAAAATTGTTGTAGTTCTTTAAGAGTTTTGGGGAGTGGCCATTCGGTGACTGCTAATTCTTTTTTTTTCATCCATGGCCACTCCCTCCGAACTGATGACATACCCCAAGAAGGTAGTGCTGGTTGTATGGAATTCGCATTTTTTCCCTTTAACGTACAAATTGTTCTTAATTAGGCATCGAAGGACGGAACGGACAGGAGCAATGTGTTCATCGAGATTCTCAGAGTAAATAAAAATATCATTGATGTATACAATGGTGAATTTCTCAAGCATATCACACAATATGTTGTTCATAAACGACTGAAAAACGGATGGACTGTTGGCCAGAACGAATGGCATAACTAGATATTTGTAGTGACCGGTAGCGGTTGAGAATTCCGTCTTCCACCCACCCCCCTCCCGAATGCGAACCAGGTTATATGTGCTGTGAAGGTCAAGTTTGGTGAAGTATTTGGCACGTCTGAGTTGTCCTAAGGCAACGGGTATTAGAGGGAGCGGATAGTGAAATTTAATGGTAGCTTCGTTTAGTCCACGGTAGTCAATACAGGGTCGTAACCCTCCATCCTTTTTCTTTACAAAGAAAAACCCTGCTGAAATTGGTGAGTTGGAAGGACAAATAAAACCCTTGGCTAACTCCTCATCCATATATTGTTGCATAGCAGCTGATTCTGGTTGAGACAAGGGGAAGGATTCGACCCTTGGAAGACGGTTGTATCGGGTCTGAGACGGATGGGTTGGAGTGAGAGGGAGTGATCTTCTTTAGGCAGGTTAGGTGACAATTGTCTCCCCAACAAGTGATCTCCCCCTCACCCCAAGAGATGTAGGTACGTGGAAACGAAGCCTGGGTAGACCAAGAACGATAGTATGTTGAGGGGCTGAGATAGCATACAGGCTCAGCTCCTCTGAGTGAAACACCCCCACGAGTAGATGTAGAGGCTCGGTTTGGTGCTCCACTCTGCCCAATCCCAAAGGGCGAACATATAGCGCCTCCACCTCTAGGGAAGAAGAACATAGAGTTAATGGGATGTTATGTTTGTTAACAAATTCTAGAGATATGAAATTAGCAGCTGCACCAGAATCAATGAGGGCAAAATAATTAATAATAGTGTCATGAAAATTCAGAGTGATCGGAACATGAATTGAGTTACTATGGTCATTGGAAGTGGAGGCTACACTCACCGGGGTTGATTTGGAGACGTGTCGAACAAGGCAGGAGGATATCAGGTGGTGGCCGGGTTGGCCAGGCTCAAACCCTCGGCGGGGTGTTCAAAAACCTCTCAAAACTTATGCAGGAAGGACTCAAAAAAAGGAAAAACTGACCCATCAGACCGCCATACCGCTGTAGCACAATCCAAGGCTCTCCCAGTCAATAGAGAGCAACCTAAGGCAATGCGACTATTGTCTGTGGAATATAAGGCGGGCTGTTGAGAAACAAAACCACTGCAACAAAAACCCCTTACACTTCCCCAGATCACCGTTAAACGTATCGAGAAACGCTAGTCAAGGACTATCATGGCGGGGATCGGAGGGCTGGATACGGGGGTTGCTGCAGTGGTAACGGTAGGCTGTTGAAACTGCCCTTCGCGAAAGGCTTGCACCAGTTCCTCTGTTAGCGTCGTTAATTGTGCAAGCTGTTGTTGATGGGCAGATAACTGTGCCGCTTGAGCCATTTTCAGCGTTTTATTAACAGGAATAAACAGTAAACAGGCATGGGTCAAACAAGGGCAATCAGAGTAGTAAAGGCGAGACAAAAACAAAACGAGGTAACAGGCAAGGGTCAAGGCAGGCAGCAAACATTCAAAAACACAGTCCAAAGCAGAGTCAAAAGGCAGGCGGCAAAAGGTCAAAAAACTATATAAAATCCAGTCTGTAACAATAGGGCAATCCGGAAAAACTCTGAAATGCTGCACATGCCAAAACAAGACATCGCACAGAGTGGCGTGTTGTTCTGGGCTTTATAGTCCTGTTGATTGTGTTCAGGTGCCCAAACAGGCCAGCAGGAGGCACAGCGGTGACCTCCTCCGTAACCGTTGGACTCTAGTTGATTAATTTTTAGAACCACATTAACCACATTAATAAACCAAGGGTTTTTGGCCCAGGTTTTTGGCATTGTATGAGAATTGGTCTGGTTACTGTTTAAAACATTTTTTCCATGCCGTTCATTCTGTAACTTCTACAGCACCTGCACATTGTCTGTGTAGCTCATTTCTGTAGCTTGAAAACAGATCCTGACAATCCAAATTGTAAAAGATTTCCCACACAGTGGATTGTTTTTTCCCTTCCTCCTCCCAGTCTTTGTATTCTGTTTTCTTTATCTGCCTGTTTGTGCCATTTCTTGTTATTTATTAATTTATTTGATTTATGACAGGCTGCTTCAAACCCAATTTCTTTCTTCTGGACTTATGTTATGAGGGATTCACAGGAGAAAGCTTTAACTAAGCTTGTCAGTGGCTTATTTATGTAATTCTGGCTCATTTTGCCATTCATTTCTGTTTGTTTTTAAAAGATTATGATCAATCTAGAGCAGACGGATTGTTTTTTAAGAATAAAAGCTCATCCACAGGCAGTTTTTAATTTATATAAATTTGCCACCCAGGTGTGTTACACTGAAACAGGGTCACAGTGAGGGTGGTTTGGGTGGGGGGTTCAATGAGAAAAAAGTAATTAGCTTTCACATGAATGCGTCTACATACATACAGGATCTTTTAATGGTATTCTTTGAAGAATTTTGAAATACGCCACTGTACCATGGTACAACTATAGTGTTTTACCAAATTCTAAGGTGCGGTACATAAAGAATCATAACAGAAGTTTGGAACAGTGGTCAGACTTGCACAATACAAAACAACAGAAGTTAAAGAAACAAAGAAACAATATTAATAAAGCCAGACACAAAAGAACAACAGAACATATTCAATGTTAAGGTGTTCACCTGTTTATATATAACTATAACCAATGTTTGTTCATTTAAAGATGTTCATTTATCATTATAAGTGTTGTTATATGTGTTTACCATAAAGAAAATGTGTGTATCAGCTGTTTTGAGTTGGAGTTTTGATGCTGCTCGGTAATGTTGTTAGACGTTTTTATGAGTGTGTCTGTTTCGTACAGGCTTAGTGTAGTTGCATTGTGGTTTATATCAGTTGTGTTGGCTTAGTTTAGTTGTACTGTGGTTTAATTTAGTTGTGTTGTTGTTTATTTTTGTTGTGTTTTACCTCTGTTGTGTTGTGCATTTCAGGTCAACTTTATGTATTTAACTCATATGCTCTGTCTCTATCTCTCTTATTTTCCTTCCTCCCTCCATCTCTTCTCTGTCATAAACTTAATTAGCCGCTGCTTGTTAACAGACTCAGAGGATGTAGTGCATAAACATGGATGAAGGGATGAATTTATGCTAAAACAAGTACACTGATAAGGGGTTATTCTATTCAAATTTGGACATTTCTCGGCTCAAATTTGTGATTTTTTTAAAACATTTTACCTAGACAATACCACATAAATTGTAATGAAAGCCAGAATATTAAATACTATTAATATATTGTTACTGAGCAATCCACTAATTTGTATAGGGGGTCAAAATAAAAAATAAAAAAATCACCTGGAATTTAGAGCCATATTAGGGGTGAAGAAAACTGACCTAAGAAAGATGCCAGCATATTTATTATTATTTTTTACACAGATTGGTAGATCTGTTAGTAAAATCTGTTGATTTTATCCATCCTTGTTGTATTATATGTCAATAGTGATACTTCAAAATAGGGGAAAAGGCACTTTGTGCTTGAAATATCTTAATGTCCTTTTAGATTCTTGTGCTTAACCAACATGTCTTTCATAAACCACATTTTTAAGGCCCTATATGGTTCAGTGCAAGAGATATTCAGATGTGGCTTAATGAATAAACTGTTAAATTGTGCACATTTTCAGTCATCTAAAATCAGATGTGGTCAGAGTAATGTCTGAAGAACAAATAATGTTGAAGCCTGAAATGCACCTTTAGTTATTCACAGAAAAACAGTATTTGTATATATGTATTGATTTTGACAGTTAAACAATATACTATTATTTAGAATAAGGAAATAGTTATTTAAATAATTTAGTACCTTTATTTCCATTTTGGATTTTACAAATGTACATCTATACAGTTCTGGAATGCATAATTTTATCCTTTGAATGTCTTCTTTAAAGTGATACTAGTCTACTAGTGGTGATTAAAAGCACATGTATGCACAAATATGACATAAAATGTTGCTGACTGGTATATAGCACTTATTAGCATGTCCTAATCACTTTGTTTAAGGTGATATCATTGAATATAACTCATAGCAGTGCTATGAGTTATGCTAACATTTTGAAACTTCACAACCAGGGAAAGTTCTAGTAATTTATCAAATTATTATCAGTAGTTTATCGAATACACATGTACAGAGACCTACCACACTGCCCTAAGAGGCATGAAACGTAGCTATGATACTGCATATTTAGACTCAAAATTTAGACTCAAATCTCTGGCACATCTGACACAGTTTTCAAGCGTGTTTAGGCTCTCAAAATGTGATTTGTTTTGATTTGAGTACGCAGTAGTTCCAATAGGGTCCTCACACCATTGGTGCTTGGGCCATAATTAGCGGTATACCTTCCATAAATAATTTCCATAAAACACACAATTGTAGAATCTTGGAAATAAACTCTTCAGAGCATGTTAATGTGCCTTAAAAGCAACTCAGTCCTCAAAACTAACTAATACATCTACTAAGCTCTGTTTAAAAAATAAATAATAATACTGGCCTGTCACCCAGATCATTTTCACCCTTTGTAATATGGCTCCAAGTTTCAGGTGAAAATTGTCATTTTGACCCCCCTTTACCAGTTTGTGGATTACTTAATATTGTGGCTTTGTGTTGGTCACTTTATGTTAGTCTTGCTTTATGTTAAAGTTGACACGGAATGACTAAAAGAAATCACCCTGCTTCAACATTTCTATAAATAAACGAGTGGCCATTTTTCCACCGATAATAAGACATGCTCCAGGAATGTGTGTATTTGTGTGTGTGCGGAATACACTTTGAAGTGAGAGAATACTTTAATTTGATGTGTAACTCCAAGATTGCAGCTTTTGCATGAGTGTTTATGCATGAGTGTTTATGCATCTGCGCTGACATAGACATGTTTGTTATGCCTGCTTATTGTCTGTCATCAACTGTGTGGCTCATCTGGACGAAATCATTTGCATGTGAATGTATATCACTATTGTAGCGCCTAATAGAATATGCAATTATGTGTTACAATAAGCCATTGAACATCAGTGATGAGCCCTGTCATGGTTTGACAGACATATTTCAGACGTCTGTTTGACACTTTATTTCGTCCAATGCTAATGTGAAATAGCCTTTATGCTGTTGTTTTGTGATTCTGTTGTTGTGTGTATGTGACAGTAAAATTTAAAATTTTCAATCTAATTCGATACTATATTCACTGTGATTCTAATAGCTCTCATGATCCTGAGATTTGTCAGGCTGTAGCTGGTTTGTAGCATCCACAGTATACGCAGATAATCGAGTTTCCACTCTCTGCTGCTTGTCTGTCTTAATATATAATGCAGTGCTCGGGAGGGAAAAATGTCTCTACATTATATATGTTTATATAATGTCAGTTTTTCATTGCAGTAAACTAATTATTTTAATTCAACATTTTGGCTAAATATAATTTTAGATATAAATATTGATAGAGAAATACCTGCCCATAAACATTACTTGTAGTCAAGAAAAATATGATTGGTTGTTTAACATATCGCTTCATAAAATCTGAATGGCTGATTCTTTGCAAGAATAACCTATAGTCTGCACTAAATGTAAAGCCCAAGTACTTTGACTTGCAAGAGTAATAGTCATTATCTTGGCCAAGTGTACCAGCAGAACTGCAAGAATAATTAAAATACAATGGACAGAATAGTGTACAGTTGCGTTACTCTCCATTTAATGACTACCAACCCACAATGAGTGCTAGTGGATTGTGTGATTTTGACTTTCTTGCACATATGCACCTATCCCACTAGTTAAAGAGTTCACAAAGAAATGTTAAGGGTTTCATCATTACATATTTAGTGGGCAGGCAACTGATATAGCTGTAAGGTTTTTAATGCAGCACCCCATTGATCTGACGCACATGTCGGCTCCCAGGGTTACTGGACGTGCCTCCATTTGCATAAGAGCCCTGGGCAAGGTTCCTCTTATGCATTGATTGGCTTGTCCTAGAGAATCTCGCCTAGCCTCCCCACATTGATTACTGTTTTTTGTTTTTCCCTGAGATATGCTGAGTTCACCTCAAACATATCCTCGCTAACCTGCAAAAGTAAATGTGGGACAGAAAAAGCGAAAAAGCCAGTATCTTATTAGTCTGCACTGCGCTAAGGGCAACCAAGAGCAAAAGAGGGGTATGTGATGTGTGTATTCTTCTTTGGTTTAGGGTGGGTTTGAACAGGGTGTTTTAGAGCACTGCAGTGTATTTTAAAAAATAATGTACAGTAAAACCAGTTCCTGTCACTCAATTGGTAAAACATGGGTTTAATTCCCAGGGAATACACAAACTGAAACACTTTGTATACACTTAATGTACTTTAAGTCCCTTTGAATTAAAGTGTTGGCCAAATGCATAACTATAGTTAATGTAATATATATTTGATAAAATATATTTGTGTGATTTGTGCACAGTTGAGCAAATAAGTACTAAAAATAAAAACATACAAATTTCCATTTGTTGTCAACCATCATAACAAAAAAAATATTCATGTAAAATAACATTTATTGCATCAACGATTTGCTAGAACATTATTTAAACATAATTTCATAATAATCACTCTTTTTCAATTTAATACATAAATTATAATACAAACAATACATTTCTTTAACATTTTAAAGATTTAGAAACATCTGAGACTTCTCTGACCTGCTGAGATGCTGAAATCTTTAACTTACAGATAAATAGTTTTTAACTTCGGCTGGCTGATGGGATTCAGCATACCACTCTTCCTCTTTCTGTTGATTCTGTGCTGAGAGATTTGAGTTCCGCCCATTTACATGATGTTTCATTTCTCTCTCTCTCTCTGCCTCCCTCTCTCTCCTCTCCTGTCTCCCTCCGAGCCTACGGCAAGGTCTGCATGCAGGACTAAGACTAGTCCAGGAGGACAGCATTTTTCTCTCTCTACCCTTCTTATTTGATTTCTCTTTCTTTATCTCTCTCATGTGCAAATATTCTTTGTTCTTTACACCAGTTCTTTGTCTTCTCTACATTATTTGAAGCTTCAGAGATTAACTCAACCTTTCCACTCCTGTCATTCCCGCAGCTCCTCCTCTTTATCACTGGTCTCAGCATCACACATGAGATTTTCTGCAACATAACATGTTCCAGTGGTCATCAACTGGTGGGTTGCTAGGCTTATTTTATATACACTATATATAAGATAATACAATTAATATTATATTATAAATAAACTAGTCAACCTCACTAATCAAACTGTTGTTGGATTAGTCAGATAGTCGCTGTTAGTAACTATTGTGATCCATCCCTAAATATGAGCATGATATTTTGTTGGCAACCCACAGTGCTTGCAAAAATGAACAAAGGTTAAAAATAAAAGAGAAACGGCTGCAAAAGTGCTTTACCCTAAAAGAGAATCTTTTTTTCCACTACTTGAGTTGTTTTATCTCTTAAGTGTTTGTTTTTTCACTCTTTTATTTAGAATTTTGCTTTTCCTTCCATTTGTGTTTTAAAACTGATGAAACTTTAGCATGTTTTATAGCATGTGTCATCCATGTGCTTAGCCACACAGTTCAGGTCAGATTTCTAACTGTGTCTCTTATATTGTGTGAGAGCATTCTGGGGAATTATATTATGTAAACATTTACAGTCTGATGTGTTATTCTGTATATTTGAATTTATTTATTGTTCTCTATTTTGCTCTCATCTAGTTATATCTGCTGTTTAAATCTTTTACGTGACCATTTTTTAAACTCTATGTTAGTTATGTACCTGTGGTAAAACATATTTAATTTTTAAGCTTGCGAATCCGACATTGAAAAGAGATGAACTGTTTTATATGCCGTTTTAAGGTTTTATGTGCTGTGAATTATGGTGGGTTGTGTGAAATACTGGAGAGAGATGGTAAAAGGGTGCGTCAACAGCTCTTGGTGTTCTTTTGATGTCATCTTAAGACATACGAGTATGGAGATGGTATGGGGTTGCGTCCCACTGTGATTGCCTGTGGGTTCTTTTTTGGTCATAAAAGCACATACACACATACCTGCAATTCATTGTGGTGCATTAGTAAGCCATTCAGATTAGATGGTTCTTCACAGCGATGTACATGAGATGCAGACCCTCAGTGGATGGTTATTCATTTAAAGGCTGAAATTAATTGTATTACAGTTCTATTGACACACCTAGGAGAACCAGGTGTGTCATGTATGTATTTTTATTTGTTTTAGCACAAATGGCAGTGCCCTCGAATACACACACGTATCCCATTCACCCTTTCATAAATCGTAATGTTCTCTCCCTTTTCCCAATTATTTCCCTGTTCCATCTTCCATATTTCCTTGTCAGGCTTTTCCACTGTGATGCCACTTCCTCTGGAACTCAGTTCACCCCTAATCTCTCTCCACCCCCAATCCCTGTCTGTTTGAGGGGACACATTCTTGACTTGGGCTCATTTCACATTGATGAGAACACTAGGGGGCACTGCTTATCCTGTGTAACTGCTTTTGCATAGACCAAAGTGGTTGAGAGGCAGTGTAGGTGTGTGTGTGGAGAGCGAGATTTCTTCACTTGCTTTCCTAATCTGCATTAACGGTTAAGCAGGATGGTTCAATCCATAGCCTGTTTTTCCTCACTTGCTATTCTACCCTTTGTCTCTGTATTTGTGACCGTTCTGTTTTGTTCCATCTAAAATGAACTGATGTTGTCCTGAGGATTCACAAATGCTTTACACCATTTTAACAGATGAGAGAGATCAAAATCCTTTTATTTTACCAAGATATCCATTTCACAGCCCTTCATGTTTCTTGAACTAAAGCCTTAAAAGTCAGGTTACATTTGTATGATCACACATAATGTATGATCAACACAAACACTAAAAATAGGCAGACTTTATTTGACTCATCACTGCCATTCAACTCAAGGGTAGGAGTTAGTCAGCACCTCCATAATCTCTGAAATGACACACACAGTTATTTCCATGTAACTTTGATGTTTTGAATTATCAAAGGTCCAAAAAGAAAAGAAAAATTAAAAGTAACATAAAAGATAAATTTTCAGATTTAATTGTTGCGTCCTTATTTGCAAACTCCATGAATATATCACTCTTCACATTCGGAGGCATCAAACATGACAAAGAACAAAGAAAACAGCAGAAACTAGCATTGGTCCCTTCTCACTATTATCATAAAGGGAAAACCACAGAAGAAAAAAAATGACAAGATAATCACTGCATTCATACTTACCTTTATCAGCACATAAATGTCTTCCGTGGCTCTGGAAGGGAACTAAATAAATAAAATGTTTTCTTTAAATGTCCTCAGCTGAAGTTGGTAATTACCACACTTTGACAAATCACTGACAGCATTTAAATAGTTAAAAAGATAATTATGCTGTAAGTGGTGCATTGGGGGAAAGGTCACTTTTGGTCTATGTGGTACGTTGATTCCCCCTTCTGAGAAAAATCCAGACTTTGTCCCTTTGTGCTTGAGTGACATGGGCTTTCTCTGTAATAACATCCCTAGTAATGAACCATAATAATAGATACTGTGCTAATCAGAAAGTATACTAACTAAGAGTACTAATAAGCATTGAACTGACAACCATCAATAAACAGATTGTATGACAATGCTACTGTGTTATTCAGATGAATGCTAATTACTACAGTTCTTTTTGACCTGAAGTGTGTATTTGTGTGATTTATATCCATTAAAATACCTTTACTGTGTTTTTTTGGATTCTGTTAGGGAAGTCTTGTTATTTAATTATTCTGGGTGTTATTTGGGTGTTAGTTAGTGGAAGTACCATTGTTTGATTTAGTGGTTTTATTTTATTTAACTGTTTGATTTAGTAGTTGACTGTTTTCAAATCAAGTTTTAATTTAAAACAAATAATTCAATACTATGTTAATAGAAATTAAAATAATTGAAAGCTATTTAATGTAAATGGTATCATATGCAAATGTTGTAGGGCAAAGTATTTCACATTTTTGTTCGCTAGTCTGTGTATGTCTTTAAATGTGTGTGTGTGCGTGTGTGTGATGAAGCCATAATAGTTTTTTTTTTGCTCTCTCTCACACTCACCCTCTCTTCTCCTCAACTCCTGGTTAAAATATAGCTGGTGGCTATGGGAATTTAATTTCAGATTGTTATATATTTCCATTAATTTTGGCCGTCTGGTGCTGGGCTGCTTTTGAGAACAGGGGTATCACAGCCTCATTTTTGAAGGTTCAGGAGTTCTCTCCCTTCAGCAGGCAAGCGCTTTAGAAACAGATAGCTGATAGGCGAGTGGTTTCGTCACGTTCATTAGCCATTGATCGCCTTTTTTCTCTACTCCAATTTGGAGTTGTGACTGAAAAGATGGGGTGAGAGCTTCAAAAAGTTTTAACAAAACGTCTCTGCTGAGAGACCATCTGAAAAAGCCCTGCAGCGAGTCTCGGCACAGAAAAGGGAAGGTTTGGCCTGACACTGATGTTTGAAAGCACACTTGCGCTTACACGCATTAGCAAGAACTGCTTTCATACACACCCACTTACTTAAAATCATATACAGACAATGCACAATTGTATCACATACACACCTTAACTCCCAATACAATTTGGAATAAGTATTTTCTTATCTTTTTCTGCTTTATCTAGTAATTATGGAGCAATCCTTTTATTTATGTGTAATAAAATTTTCATTTCATTAATGTTTTTTCTTATGAAGACAAAAACATGGTTAGTGTTTTGTCTGATACAGTCATAGCCTGTAAATCTAGCCTGTAAATATCTCATCTCAGATATAACATAAATAAAATTTCTTATATAGGTTTCTTATAAAATGTTTTCTCTTTTAGACTTAGTAGTTAATATCTGGCAATTTAAAAGTTGGTTAGGATATACTGCTTTTTCTCCTATTTTTTTTTTCTTTTTTTCCGACAATTTATTTAATACTCTGGTTGCTTTTGTTTTCTTTTTGAAGGCAAACACGTTGGTCATGTTTTTTTTTACTAGAGTCTAAAACAGACGTAGCAAAGAATTTATGCAAACTAATTTCTGACCACAACAGAATCAATTATCAGTTTAGCTTTGCTTTAAGTTTTAGCGTTTATGTTATTTGTCATATTGTGTAATATTTTGGATTAATCACAAGGTGTAAGTAGTTTTCATTGATATTCTGTCCTCCGTGACCCTATAAGGACGTCATATTCATTTGAGACAGTGTGTACTCAGTGTTCATCCTATTCGTCATACTTTTATCATTGTGTGTATTCTACGTAACCGTATTTCTGTCAGACATGCACTCTGCTCTGCTAGTTTGTCTCAGCCCTCTGACTGCAAGTTGGGCTTTCCTGTAAACACCTCGGGCAGGCTGACCCCTTCTCTCTCTTTGTCTGTCAGAACCAGTCTTCACCTCCCCCGGCTGATGAGGCCCAGCCTGTACGTGTCAGTGGGCGTCTGAGTTATGACTAAATCGCGTCTCCCTCTGTAGTCAATCCCTCTTTCTCTCTCTTGTTCTCAGTCCCTCATTTCTCCAGCCGAGCGAGTCAATGATCCAAAACTCTGTTAAAACAGGGTCAGCCCCACATGTGCACTTACAGGGTGTCAGTTTAACCTGCTCAGAAATACTTACAGCTATTATTATAGCTTATAAATCATTAAGAAAGTTTAATTATGCAAAAATTTCATGGTAGAAATGTGCAGGGTGACACATGGGAAGGAGAATTTAATGGCCCAGGAAGTCCCAGCACAGAAAGGGGAAATATTGAGGTTAGCTTTCTATTTAACTGCACTGCTGAAAGGCTCAGGGAGACACATAGTTTTGCCCTGTTGATACGCATGACCACCGTTTTGAAATATTATTCCCCCATTTCAGTTTGAGCACAATATACACACCAACTCGGTAGTTGGTCATGATGAAGATGTTGCCGTGATCACACCTAGTGCTATCCTTTTTTTTGAAGGAAAACCTCCCCTAATTAACACAATACTTTAATTAGCCCCTGTGATTTCATTGAGTCTTTGTGAGACATCCACGTTCCAATAAGATAATGTGGGGAATTTTTGGTGCTGAGGAGTAATGTGTCAGTTTGTGTAGTTACACGTCATAACCGTGGCATGTTAATGTGCATGTGCTTACATCAATTGCTCTAATAAAATAATATTTAGAGACTTAATATAGTAAATCAGTAATACAATGTACCTATGGGTAAGACAAACCTGGAAATATATTTTTTTAGAATTTTAAAGTGTGTTTTTCAAGACTGGAGTAGTCAAGTAAATTATTAAAATCTTGAAAAAATTTGGTCATGGAAATCTTAATTTTTTTTAGTTAAGCATAACTCTAAACCATCTGTTAGAAATTGTTCTTTGTGAGTGCAGTCTGTTTTTTATCCTTATCCACACCACTAGAAAATTATAAAGATCATGAAAATTCGTCATTCAAAATAATCAGAAGGTGTTCAAAATAGGTGGTAATATAATAGCCATCTAGTCCATCTCATAAGTAGTACCTATGTCTCTGTTAAATCAGTAGCATATTAAAAATTCCAATTAAAAATTCTGGAAAATTAACTGTCCACCAACAGCTGAATGAGCCACACTACATGTGAAGACACAAACAAAGAGTGAAGACACAAAAGGAGTTTCCAATGATACGCACACCCACACTTGTCAGTACAGTGTGCAGACTCCGCTCTCTCTCCAGGGTTCAAGGCGTTGCAGGATAAATGCAGAATGGGTCCAAAATAAGGGGCCCCATCAGCCTTTTCATGGGCCCTGTGCCAGGCACAGCTGCTCAGGGGCCCCTCTTTCTCTGATGAGTACAAAAATGCATACACACACAATGCTTCTGCACTATCTGTGTTTAACTCTCTGTCAAGATGTTTCTTTTTGTCATATTATCAAAAAATACCACACCTGATTTACACCTGATCTACAAGTGTACTAAATCGCTTATGTTCCCCAATCTGTAAGATGTTTAGCTTTTAAAAAATAATAGAAATAAAATGTCATGTTGTATTTGTTTATTTTTGTGCTTCTTTGACAAAGCTGAATAACAGATATTTGATATTTCACAAGAGAACAGAATAAATAAAATGTAGTGAATTAGTAATTAGAAATCAGTAAAATTTTGCATTAGTAACTCTTCGCTATTTATGAGTATCACAAAAGGCAGCAAACAGTCACCAATACACAAAATCTTGCAGATTCTGCAAGGAATATGCAAGCTAATGAGTATAACTGTACAAATATAATTCTCAGGTCATTGTCGTGCAGGCCTCAAAGAATCGCTCACTTCAGGTGTCGACTGTGTGTAGCCTTTATTCAGCAGTGACTGATGCCTGACCGCAGCCCACCCATGTGCCCCCTTCACTTGCTCTTTCACTCATCCTGCCGCCAGGTTTCCCTCTTTCCTCTTGTTTTCCACAAGTGCAAGCTTGACACAGCACGACTGCCTTTCCTGGCATGCCGCTCCTTATCCTTTTGCTTTTGTTTCCAGTAGGTGTCAAGCGCTCACCGCTTGTATTGTGTCAGTAAATATTTACCCGACTTCCTTTTCCTTGCCCGCCTTTGCTGACGTGTGTTTGTCTGTGTAGTGTCGCCTGCTCACCCCATCTCCAGCCCTGGTGCTCACAAGGGTCCAGTCATACTTCACTCTCACTCAGCCTTTGCAGGACAACACCATGAGCAATGTCATCCTTTGCACATGTGGTGTTACACTTAGCCACAGGAGCTAGAGAAGGAGGTTATTGCAGAGCTCTTTCCACTTACTAAATCACATAAATCAAAAGTTGGCCATTGCTCCCCGCCAAACTGCACTGTTCTTTCTTTAAATGCACATGAATTCAACCGCACACTTACTGAGTAAATATACTTCTAGTTGGACGCTTGCAGGGGTTACATATATCCACACATGCTGCCTCCCCAGGGCCTCATAGTGTCCTGGTGCTTGGGAGTTCCTTCCTGTCCGCAAAACAAAAGATGGGCAAACGCTGAGGCCCTGGCTTCAAAGCAGGGGAAGGCACGAGTGCTGTATCTTCCTGTGTGGGGTGTTTTTTCAACCTAAGGACAGTTTATGACCCTTGGACTTGAGGAAAGACCAAAACTTCCCACCTCTCCCCTTTATGGTTCCAGAGGTTAGATGGTCTTAGTGGGGTCAGCACAAAGCTCACAAAGGACAATAAAGTGGTTTTGTGCTTAACCCCATAACACAGCACCGTTCTGTATCAGAAAAATAGAATATTTATCTATAACAAAATAAATATTATAAATAAAACTTCTGATAGTTTACCCACACTTTTTTGGTGAATATGTGTGCCAACACATACTGCTTTTGTGTGGAAGAGCATATAACTGTGTAAGCTGTGCGTTCTATGCACAGTGTTGGCCCTCACTCGGTTGTAATTGGACAGTTAATCAATCAAATATTTAAGCTTCATTTTACCACACAGTGGGATGTCCAGATTATAGAAGCAGTTTGGATGCATTAGTCTGGACTCAGCACTGATGCTAACAGCATGGCTTCCTGAATCAGCCTGCATCTGGATTCGCACACGTGTTTGTGTGTATGCATGAGTGTGTGTGTTTGTACTGTCTTCACTCAAATGGTAATTGCCGCTTTTTTCATGGTGGTATTTGTTGGTAAGCACATTCCTTTTTAAAAGCCTATGTTATTTATTTATCTATCTTTTCGCTACTTTATCCCAGCCTCATTCTTCTGGGAATGTGTTGAGTGTTTTTTTTCGTGCCTCTAGGGACGTCATTGTGGATTACCATTCAGTTCTCACCTAATTATCTTGTGACTTGCACTGCCTTTGACACGTAATTATCAAAGCCCTAAATAATTGTCTTATTGCTTGTGCGTTTGCATGTAAGTCTCATGGAGAGCATCGCTTTTGTCGCCAGGATGGGTGAAATGGCTGAGTATTTATCGCTGCACGAGAGAATCGCCTCCCCACCTTTCTCATGGTTAAGCCCCTCTCTTTGTAGGTGTATGTGTGTGTTTCACACTATTCTCTGTTCGAAACAGGAGGCAAATAAAGAATATTTTTCCATTGCGGTCAGCATCATTAAGGGAAATGTGATTTCCTGCAACTGAAGTCAAGCAATTAGCTCAATACGTGACGTGAAGGCACTTAAAGTGCTAAATGCCGTATTTTACAGTAGAGGTCACTGAGGGGGTCAAGCACAATGAGAGAGCAAGAGAAAGACAGAGCATTAGAGGAGTGGGGGGCAAGGATATATGACAACAGGGGTATTTTGTCCTCATCAGCTGCAGGATTTGGTCGCTATAGGACTGGCCATTTCAGCAAGTCTTTCTGAAATCATCCTTGCGTTCTTAATTGGGTTTCTACTGATTGGGATCTCGTAGCAACTAGAGTGTATCGGAAACAGCAAAGATCATGTTGGACAAAGTGAACAAACTAAATAAAGCTTATCTTAACACATTAGAAAAGAAAAGAAAAATCAGCAGCCTTCAGAGCTTTCATCCTGACAGTCTTAACACTGTCTTACAGTACGTAATAGCTGACTATTTACCACCTCACAGACTTTTTATAAATTGTATAGGATAAACAATATACAACATCAACTAGCTCATTACCTTTGAATAGTTACACTGGCTTGATTACAATTGCAAGGAAGCTATGTATTGACATTCCTCAAGCATTAAAAGTATTGTACATCTGCGAATATCCAGCCTGAACCAGTTAATGCACATTTTCTTGGTCTCATTATTCGAAAAGAAATAAATGTCTTTGCAAACTTTTGGGTTAAAGATACTTTTTAACCCCTCCACTCTAGCTACCTGTAATCACCACTTTTCACAATCTAATTAATTTCCAGAGGGTCAAAGCAAATCCCTTTCCATTTTTTGACCTTCCTGTTTTACTGTCACATTATAGAAATGGGAGGCGAACAGCATTTCATGTTGACTTTAAAACTTGAAAATAAACCATTAACTTGATAGAATTAATAGAATATTTAACATTTAAATGTAAGTGACCGCAGTGACGTCATCATAATATTTGCATACTGAATTCCAATCTGTCTTGTATCTTACATCTGCAGTTCATTTACACAAAACCTATAGAATAGACTTGCTAAAACCTTAACACTATTCTTTTACGGTCTTGCAAGCACTGCTGTTTCCTTATAGAAATATAAGTCTAGTCTATTTACCACTAACACACTTGTCTCTAACAGACTTGAAAATGAAGTGTTGTTTTAATTTTGTCTCTGAGGCTAGATGTCATCACTATCTCTTTCCCTCTGTCCTTGCATCTTAAACTCTTCCCCTGTCTCTCCTCCTTCAGCCAGATGCTCAAGTGCAAAGAAAAGGGCAGAAGTGAGATAGCAAATGTTTCAACATCTGTCTGTTGATTTTAGCGCAACAAGTATTTCCACATGTTTGCTTTGTCTTCGTGCCGTTTCTGGGCAGGAGGTTGATGAGCACAGCTGCCCAGTTTCTTTCTTTTATGAGCACAGAGCAGCTGAAAGGGAAGCTCACGTGGTGCCATAATGCTTAAGTTAATGTACAGAGGATTGTAGATTACCAGCTTTTGAAATCTTCTGTCTCACGTATGCAGTCACTCATACTATCGCTCCCTTTCATTAATTGGCCTGCAAGTCAATTATTGGTTAATATGTTCTTTTAATAATTTCATGGATAAGCTCTCTTGCATGGATTTCCACTAAGTTCAGGTTTAGGCGATGAGCCCTGAAATCAGTTTGCCTGGGTAATTATAGTTTTAAATTAGTTTTTTTGTTATATTTTATTTACAATTATTATTATTTTATTACTTCATTTTTGAGTATATATTAGTATATTTTTAGTGTTTTAGGGCCAAATGTAACACATTAATTGGTATCATTTAGATGGTTAACAGCATCAAATTTCTCAGGGGTGGTTTATTGAAGGCAAGATGTAAAGGTTTTTAAATTGTATAATGAACAGTCTAAACCTAATTTAGTATTAAATATATTTTTAGTATGTTTAGGAGTAATAAAAAAGTTTAAATTTGCCTAATTGTGTTAGTGTATTAAAAGATGCTTTCAATGTTTCAATTTGATGTTTCACTAACGATAGTAACAATGGTACTATTAGTGTGTGTGTGTGTGTGTGCGTGCGTGTTAGTGAGACAGTTGTAGACAGCCCGTGTGGAGCACACAGACTTTCACTGAAGGACATCAATCAGAGCAGCATGATGGTGTAAATCTAATGCATATGTTTCAGTTTTCCCAATGGAGAACATCACAGATTCACACACATCAAAGCCACTCTGTCATTTTTCCCTATTCATATCCAGTGCCCATGTTTACTTTGAGGTTGTGTTTACATGGTTTTGTCAGGCTATTTGTCATGACACAAGAGCAGTTATGATTTTATATGCCACCACAGTGTTTTATGTGATTAAATATTCATGCATAACATTTCCATTTTAATTTTGGCATTGTAATGATATTCCTTATTTTTTTCTTTTCTTTAACCATGTATATCTAGAACATGTTTAGTTACCTTTTCAAAGTTAACACACTGTTTAAACTGACACTTTTAGTGGTTTTAAAAAGGTTGAATTTGCTGGCCTCTTGGGCGCCATTGAAACAGGAAGACATTTTAGCCGTGCATGCTTCAGTCTCTCAATGTGTGTGTGAGTGTGTCGCCATGTGCTTCCTCTCTTTTTCTTCAAGAGGATGCTCCTGAGAAAAGCTTATCAGTGGTGTGATGTATTAGTCCTTAGTGTCCTAATAGATTCCATTTATCTCTGTACAGTCCCTCTAATTTAAATGGGCTTGGGGAATGTATTAAAATGACTATGGACATTTTGATGTAGCACCAGCCCAGGTTTAGCTCCTGTAAAATGGATCACGTAAAGTGATTGTTAACCTATTGTTGTCAGACCATCCCTTTATGTCTAGCCATTTATCTTGAATGGAGTAGTTAGTGTGACAGGCTAACTATTGGAATGAACACATCTGAAAATATGACAATGGAAAGAGGCACCTCTTTGTCTGTGTATATCATGTATAGTGTCCATTTTTTATTTACATTACAAGATACACATATAAGATTACTTATATATTATACTCCTGTTCTATAAAATTTTATCTTCTTTCTAGGGGCAATTTCCATGTAAGCTGGAAAGAAATATCTTGCTTAATATGATATCTCTATCATGTTAATTGACTAAATGTTGCATAGTCTCAGAAAAGTACATACCATTTTGGTAGGCTGTCTGGATATATTATCTTCTCATAAACCACTGAGCCCTTGTAGGCAATGACAAGTATTTCTAAAGCACGTCCATTTCTTTAAATGGCTCAAATGTGTTGTAGTTATCATCAGTTCAGTCAACTTAATATTCATAAACTGATTACAATCTTAGTATCACTAATTAGTTTTATTAATATACACCTTATAATCAACAATAAAATGTGCAATAATACCATATATTCTGTATTTTGTGTGTTAAACATGCTTCTTAATTTTTCTGTTTTTTGTGTTTTTATTTCCATCCAACATTTTACAATGTTGGAAACAATCCAATCAATTTTGATTTGAATTGAATTGAGATTAGAATGTTAAAAATGCTTTGGATACCTTGTACACATGGGAGGAGTGTAGCATTGGTGGCGTGAGGTGGTATAGATGGTAATGTACTGCTACTTTTATATATACTGTGACACTGAATAGTACTGCATTTGTGTACCATGGCATTTACATCATTCATAAAACACAAAGGTGGTGTTTTGTCATAAAAAGTTGGTTAAAGTTAAAAAATGGCTGTAGGTTTTTTTATTGAGATACCGATATAATGTGCAGTTTTCTAAATGGTCTGTCTGTGTCTTCCTCAGATAATTCACAGAGAAGCAGAAGTGAAGAATCGTGTCTGTGCAGTGGCCATGACTGACTCGGTCCATAACGTCTGGCACCAGGAGGCCAACAAGTCTGTTCAAGATTGGCTCAGAGAGGTACACCCTTCCTCATGATCTTCTGTCATTTTCCAAAAACCTTGATGTAACCAATCACTGCATTAATACCAGCCACAGAGCTCAGCTCAAACATCCTGGCATTTCACTCAGCACACAGAAACACTCTCAAAGCAGGAGTCACGGAAAGCCAATAGTTTGTTTTGCTTCCCGCACTCTTGTTTGTCTGTTTGGGCAGATGTCAATAAGAAATCAAAGCCAAACGCCACCACATGCAGGCGGATGCTCTGTTAGTATGTCAGTTTTATTTAGTTGCTGCCCTTTCAGCAGTGACCTCAAGTCCAGAGACAGCACCTGGGAACACTCAATATGCACATAAAAATGAGAGAGAGGATCCCAAGCCAGGACTACAGGGAAGCCAGCCATGCAAATGCCAAGCACAAACACATTCTTGCCTCTCACCGGCTTACTCCAAGAACAGCAGACCACCCAGGCCACCAGAAAAAATTCTTTTATTCCTTTGTCTTTCCTGATCTGCTTTGCCTTGTCAGATGCTTGCTCGTCTGTTTGTTTGTTTTTTTTTTTCATTTTTTGTAGTTTGTCTTTGGGTCATGGGTTCTTTAATCATATTTCTTTTTTTCTTTCTTTTTTCTTTCTTTCTTTCTTTTTTTCTTTTTCTTTCTTCAAGGTTGCATTAAACCATTGCAGGTGGATATACTGTAAAATCTCTGCACTAATGACTGCAGTAGTGACAGTATAGTATTACTGGAATGTTAAGTGGTTTCTGGGTGATACATTCAGTATAACCTAATTTTTTTGGCTTTTGAAAATAGACAAAAATCTTGTCCTTTTTGTCATTAATTTATTCGAATATTACATATTCCCATGGTCAAGTTCAATCAAGTTCACAAATTACTTTCATGATGACTTTAGAAAAATGGGGTTTTGTATATAAATTTAATGTCTGTTCCAGGGGAAGCTGTGTTGAAAAACCTTACACAGAGATGGTTTGTGGCATATTTTGTGGGCACATGCTCCCTCGTCAATATTGGAATGAGGGTTAAAACATCCCAATAGTTAAAGGCAGAGTCACTTTTCCAGTAGTTGTTTCACTCTTTAAACCTCATCTCCCCCCAGTACATCTGTTTCTGGTGCTCTGCTTTCCCACTGCTTGTGCTTTATGGACCCGCCTGTAATCAGGGTCATGGCCACACTATCCCCTTCCTTGGTAACGCACATGACAATCTTCATTTAGATATTATTCAGCTTTGATGTCAGTGTTTCTGGCTGAGCAGGCATGTCTGTAGGGGTTCGTTGGAGGTGACGCCATGTTCCTTGCTCAAGGCTGTCTTTCCTGAGGTCTCTCTTGCAGGAGGGTGGTAATTCCCCTTCTCCTCCTGAGGGGGATGTATGTGGAGGAATGAGAGCTGAGATTTGGAAGGATTTTCACGACAAGAGCACAGTAGGGCAGGTGATGTGGCGATAATGGGTCAGACTGAGGGCATGGGGCTGGGGTGACATGGAAAAGACAGACATCAGAGTCTCTAGACAGAGTCCCTAGGGAGGCAACAGTATATAGTAAGTCCTAAAAAGACTGTAAGATACAATCTCATAGGAAGTAGTGAGAAGAGTGTAATGGAGATGGTAGAGCGGAGAATTATTCATTAACCATGAGAATACCAGCACTAGCTTTGAGAAGGATAGTTTAGATACATGGAAATCCAAATACATGCCCAGTAGTGCAACACAATAGCAATTAACCCTAATCAGTAACTTTGACAGCTGCAGTGAGAAAAAATAGACTGTTCATACAACAGCAAAATACAGATTTAATACTGTTTGAAATTATGATTGCAAACACAATTTGCATTTAGAAAAGAGAAACATTGTGTTCTATTACCTTAAATTTAAGGTGAAGAGCAAGTTTTTTTGATACAGCGTGTGCTGGAGGAGGAATAAAAGTGGAATTGTCATGTCTGTCTCAATGACATTTAAACTGCTGATGTGCATGTTATTTATGTCCTCACATAAATAACCTTTAAACAAACCATGAAAATTAAGAGTATGGAAACGGAACGCAACTTTCAATGAAGAAAAACACCAAATTACAACTTGAACTCTTCTACGTCTACATTCATTCAGCTACAGCCCTACGCTAGTGTCAAACACTGTTCTGCAAGACCAACGTGTGCCCTGAGTTACATTATAACTCTGTAAATAACTGTGACTATGAGCAACACTGTACAATATCTTTCAGTTACACAGCAGTACACTGTGGTTGACACCAGTGCATGAGCTGATTAAATGTAGATGATTTTACTTCATGTTAAAGGGCAGGTACAAAATAAGAGGCTGGGCACAGACAAGGATGCTTAATAACTGTAGGCAGTAGAGAGCTTTCTCAACAGGATTCAACACCTGTCTCCCGTTTACCTTCTCTAACTGGGCCATTAGGAGACCGCTCCAGAATCCCTAACCCAGCCCAGAGTCGGGAATACTACCACCATATGGCCCCGATTAATGCTAATGGGCCTCACCGTAGACGATTATCGCTCATTTATGTCCGTTTGTCGTTTTTCATTTTGTGTACCTTCATCTGGGATGGAATTTGGATGTGTTGCATAAATGGTTTGTCTAATGTTTCATTTTCTATACATGTACATTATAAAGCTTTCAGAAACTCTTAGCTCATTTAATTTAGGTCAGGCTTGTGCTTTGTATCTTTGTGAAGTCAACACATTAGATATAAGTGTATTTTGTAGGGATGTAAAAAACAAAAAACATTTTAGTTTAAAACATTTCTAGTATAACTAAGCTAGTTCATGCTTAATTATTTTCAACAAACATTTATTATTTATCCATGTGGCAAAGACTTCTAACACAATGTGACCTAAAGTGCATTTAAGGTATGCATTTTATCACACTGATCAGACACTTAAAGGGCACTCACATAGGAATTGTCTCTGGTATAAAGCCATTAAACTAAAACAAAAAAATAAGAAATATTTAGATAAATCACCTTACTAATTAAAAATACCTTAACTTAAATACCTTAATCTTACTGCCTGAACTACGTTACTAGTGGTTGGTGAATGACCTAACCAACCTAACTCATCCCTGATTCTGGTATTGACAGTGTTCTCTTTTTATGTTTTTTTTAAAAGGCCCACTTCAATGTAGCACCAGAAGTGGAGAAGCTCTTTACCCTTAAGAGGAATTTAGCAATGTGTAAAATAAAATGTTTCTTCTACTAGACAAACAAAAGACTTTGAAGCATATGCATTCATATCCCGTTTTTCAAATTATGGTGGTTTCAAGTCTATTATCATACACTTTTATGAAATGTTTAATTCACTGAAGGGCCGTATTACATGTGTATATATAGGGATTAAATGCTGTCATTTTGGTGCTATTCAAGAAAACCACAAGCCAACAGATTCGACAGAAAGATTGGACCACTTCCAAGACCTTGAACCAGCTCCTTTATCCCCAGCAAAAATCTATCCACCATTCTTGATATTTTATCTGATCTTTTAAAGCACTTTAACATAGTGGCCTTGGACTTTTGTTTTATCGAAAACTCCTTATCTCAATGCATCAGCCAGCCCCGACAAATCTGTTGAAGCCTCTTCAACCGCCCTCCCCCACCTCTTTGCCACTCACTCTGACTGGGACTCCAGGCTTTGAAATTCCTGCCTTGCTTCCAGCCCAGCTGACATCTTTCTCCAGACAGCATGAATTAAGATTGTACAATAAGACACTTGATGCAGCAGTCAGTGAATGCTCCACTCATTGGCCAGGCTCCATGGTGCACAACCATGGTCAGCAGGGAATTCTAAAAATACACAATGCGCGCCTGTTCATTCCTATGGCAGTTGTCTTCTACCCCAATGCAGGCACACTGGCAATTGACAGGATTAAGAGAGGAGAATAAAGATGAGTAAAATGAGAGACGTACAGGGCAATGATAAAGGGCTTTTTTTCTGACATTTAGCATCATGCAACTTGTAAGAAGATGCCAAAAGCGTGTGTGACATCTCAATGCCATAGAACAGCAATTATAATAAAAGTACTGCAACACATGCACTTGTAACATTGTGGCTTACTGTTTTCGTGGTGACAGTGGCAATGGTACTGTAATAAAAGACACTTTATTTATTAAACACAAAATTTTATTATGAATAATTATCTGATTTAACAGCTTTTCCACCAAATAAATTATATCAACTTATTTACTTATTGTAATTTATTATTGTAATATAATATTGTAACTTATTTACTTATTATTACTTATTGTAATAACGGTAAATATATTGTAATTAACTTATTGTATTTATACAATTTTATTTTATAAAAATAAAATTATTTTAATAATTTTTAATTTTATTTTATATATAATATATTTATAATTTATAATAGCCAATATAGAGTTGTTAATCACAACACAGTCATTTTACATATTACAGTTTTTTCTTGCTTTCATTTACTTATTATAAGTTTACCAAAGATCAATGAAATCAGTACGCTTCCCAATATATGACCTTGCTGTGCTGGTCAAATACACACACATGCACACACACAGTCCCGGATGAGTGGGGATATGGTGACCCCTGGAGTGACTCAGGCCTCAGAGGTGAGTGAGGTTGACAGGCTAAGGTGTGACGTGACCTGGTGCTCTGTTGTGTGTGCTTTTGTACACAAGGGAGTTTTGTGGGGTGTCTAGAATGGTTGGATCCTTTCTGTCAGGGGACAGTTGTCTTGGGAGTTGGTTGAGTGTTAGATAGCATTGTGTTTGTGTTGGTATCTGTCCGTCTGTGTCTGTGTGGAAAGGTGGCTCACAGTCCCTTTGCAGAGGTAATGGCTGACAGTGCTATGTCTGTGAAAGTAAACAACTCTAGATAAGCCGTGCTTCACAAGGACGCCAGCTGCAATACGCTAATCTCGTTGAAATTTCTCTGTCTTCTATTCAGCTTGTTTTATCTTATCTCCAGACCCTGCTTTTTCATGCATGCTTTTGGAACCTTTTGTTTTTCATCACTGCATCCCATTTAAACAGCATGGTTGTTTCCCTAATATACATTTTGCCAGCAGGCACTAATCAAAAACATTACATCATCTTAACATATGGCAATTCCAACCAGTGCACTGATGTGCACATAAAAAAACATGCCTAATTAAACCTGTTTTGCTGGAACACAAACACTCCATAATGAAAAGTGAGGCAGGAGGTGGCATTTCAGAGGCCAGGCTGATGGCATGGGGAAGTTGGAGAGGTCAATAGGCCGAGCAAATACCTTCCCCCACCTCTCCAGTACCACCAGCAGTGTGCCCACTCATGACCAACAAAGAAAATAGTAGAACTGTCAGTGTGATGTGTCAGTAAGAATCCTAATTAGTTGTTCATGTCATTCTTACTTTGTTTCTCTTCATTTTCTCCTCACAGCACTGCTGTAACTGGGTGTCAAGTCCTGAGCCACTGGACACTCTGGTGGACCCCATGATCACCGACTGCCCTCGTCTTTCTGCAGGTAGGCGACCACATCTGCTCATGATTCACCTTAAGCCTGTCTCAGTCATGCTGTCTTAACTCTGTTGTTTATTTGTTAGTATGTAACCAAATCTATTTTAAGTCTTCTGTTCCATAATCAGATGAGGCAGCATTTTAAGACATCATTGGTACCCTCTTAATACAAAGCCTATTCCAAAAGAAGGCAACTTTGTTTGCCGTTAAGTGTCATTATTTTTATTTTTTTTGTAGTTATCTGTCATTGTTTTGCTTTTGTTTAGCTATTTTTAACTGTCTTTCTGGCTTTGTGGTTATTTTTAGTATAGCAAGGTATGCCCTCAATTCCGGATTACAGATGTAATCTATAATCCAGAGCAGGGAGATGATGAGGTTGACCTGGCCAGAACCCCTGCGCTAAACAAAATAATGAGCTGGCTATACTTTGACTTTGGTTCATGAGATGCCGGAGATGCATTGCCTGCCAGTATAATTCAACAACATTTGTTTTTTTTTTAATTCACTGATATGTGCAAGGTCATTGCTGCTTTGATTCTATTGTAATCTGGATTTGGCCCTTTCTTGTGATGAGAACAAGTTGAGTATTACATTTAGTCATTTATCCAAGTGAACCAGCATTGAACTGTATCAACTTTTTCACATGCAGGGCATCATTTCTAAATTCCAACTGATGTAATTTTTACCCATCTTTTGTAATTATGGTAAATCACCAGAGATGTAAGGATGCAGTCTTTTTAACAACATTCTATTGTACATCCTGTAATTCTTTTTTTTTCAAAGCAGTGTGTGTATGCAGGGTACCTGCTATCTGCTTTAACTGTCACTATTCAGGCCACATAATTATAAAAACAGAATCTTTGGTTTTCAAGAGAAACAAGTAAGTGCAAACAAAAATAAGTGCATACAGTTAACAGCAGTAGATAGTTGATTGAATTTAAAGAGTAGATAGTGTTATATAATAAGTTTAAGTAGTAATAAAAACAAAGTTGTAAAACTTAAACATGAATGATCAGCTGCACCAGTGACATCACCACAATAGAATTTAAAGCCTGTGTTAGAGAAACAGTGTCTTTCTCTGATTAACAGATTACCATGGTAACTGCAAGGTCACAAGCATCCTACACATTTTAGTAACATGTATTACTGAGATTCAGACTTCAGAGGTTTTAGAGTCATTGGATTTTCCCATTTTTGGCAACCTTAAGACTAACACTTTAACTGCAAACCTAGCATCATAACAACAACTCACTGACATTTGATCACACAGACTCATATATGTGAGAAGTACTTATGATTGGATACATTTTCACGCAGATTTGTTCTATAACTTACCCTTAAAGATAGTTGTTACAGATACCTTTTTACATTATATAATTAGACATTGTGTATTATTTTTACCACCTCATGGGGGCCCATGGGGGTGGTAATTGTAACATTTTTAACTTTGTGAGCACATTTGATCCCCACAATGTAGGCAAAAGTAAACATACCTACATAGCCTTTTCATTGTGTGTGTGTGGGTGTGTTGTCATGTTAGCTGCTGTAATGCTGGTTTGACTTGGGCAGGTGGGTTATGGCAAAACATAGAAAAGCTTTTCTTACTATGCAGGTATTTTGTGCATGTGTATTTGGAAAAGGAAGAGCTGCTAATGTATCTGTTTTATGTTCCCTGCATGGTAAAACTCCTCCCTCCTGACTGGATTGCACTTTCCCTTTATTTGAGTCCCTTTTCCTCTCATTTAAACAGAATTTTCAGGGGAAGGTCAGTGTGCTTTAGCATTGGCAGGGTTCGAAGGAACTGGCAGCATTGTATCAGTTAGCCACACATTAAAGCCAGTTGAAATATGCAGATAAACTGGAACAAATCTTCTGAAAAGCCCCTTGGTTCGCCAGCACTGGGTTAGGAGAGCTGAGGTTTATGCTGACCCACAGTGAGACGCTCTAGGTGCTAAAGCCAGTTGCCAGTTGCCAGCACAACTGAACTGAGCAATAGAGGAAGCCTAGACAAGCATTTGGATGGATTACAAACAGAAACAATGCCAATGTCAGGCTATGGTCTTTGTGTGTTTTGTATCAGTGTGTGCAAACCGTCTGGCCCTGGTGAGCGATCAAACCTGTGATCTTAATCCAGCTGTATATTTTGCACCAGAAGACAATTTAATTTTAGTCTAAAAATCTAAACTGTTAGACCAGATGTTGTGTTTCATTTACCTCTGGTCTTAGACATAAAAGCTAGAAAGAGAAATGTGAGCATATGCATCATTTTTTCATTCTGTATAAAAATTCAAGTTCAAGACAATCTTTGACCTGCAAATTTATATAGCAAAAACATAGATCAAATACATAGAAACCTAAATTATTGATTGACCTTGGCTGAGAATCAAACATGTTCTGTAGCTTAACTGGTAGAGCATAACGTTAGCAATGCCAATGTCATGGGTTTGATTCCCACAGAATGCACAAACTGATCAATTGTAAAGCCTGAATGCACTGTAAGTTTTGTTTGTTTTTATTATGCAAACCATCATTCTATGATGAGCCTTAATGTAACACATTACATTAGACTCTGACATGCTGAAACAGCAAGTCTCAGGTTTGCTTCCTGATTTTTCTATTATATTCAAGTATTAGAAACACGCTTTCCTTCTTTAACTCTTTCTTCCTTTTCCTAGGTTAAGATAAGATTACTCATTACTGGAACTGATCATTAATTACAAAAAACAGTGTCCAGTGTGTAAACAGTGATTAATTGTTAACAAAAGTTAGTTAATGCGTACCTGAACTGTAATTATCTGTCCTATGCTACTACAAGGATCCAAACACAGGTGGGTTATTAACCCTAATTGCATTTATCATGTGAAGATCAGAAGAGAATGAAAAAACTTTGTTCCAAAATGCGCCTACTTTGATGTAGGTCTAGATATTTGTAGCTGATTTATTCACAACACTTTTTTGTCTTATTATGTCTTTCTGTCCTCCTCACCTTTTCATGGTTGGTGGTGTCGTTCTTTCTTCCTGAAACAAAGTGGTGTGATTTGAATAGTCTTTAGCTGAACCCATGTATAACATTAAAATAATAATTTTAACATTTTATTAATTTTAAGAACGGGTCAAACCCTGCAACATTTAGCACATTTTAGCTCGGATCAGACCTAATTAAGATGTTTTTATTAAAATGCTTACATTTGTGTAAGTTCACTGGTGCATATTGCTGACATATACAATGTCACTGGTCCATGCATTTTGCTCAATGGAGAGTCACTGGTGCATGTTGCATTCATTCTATAGACTTGATTTCTTCTTTGGTTCATGATGTTCAGTGTATCCAGGTCATTAAATCTCTTTGACCATGTACCCTTGATGCAGCAAAATCCACTTGCTTGTTGATCTATTGTCCCTGACAAATCTTAACTTTGTTGTACCTCCCCACCCTCCTTTTGAAGGAGTGCCTGTGGTCTCAGATCCCAGGAAAAATCCATTAGTCCTATAAGGTTGTCCTAAAAGATTACGGAATCTGAATGTGTCTTCTAATACCGATGTTTACCACTGAGTGATCCTGGAGCAGAAAAAAGAAAACACAGACACTTTGATGTTTGAAAAAACTTTCTCCTTGCTCCAGGTAACATCTACTTGACCAGTCATATTAGTGGACCCGAACAAGCTGTTTTATAAACCAGTATAATAAGAACTAATTTGTCAATTAGCACACCTTTTCCTATTCAAAGCAACTTACACCTAGTCAGGGGGCAACCCTCCTGGAGAAACCTAAGGTTAAAAATACTTTTAAGGGCACAGTGTTGATACGTGCCCTTTTGAATCTACAATAATTGGCACACCAGTCCTGTTGTTTAACCTCTTTGCATCACCATACTGTAATGATATTTAGTGGGACATTAAAGGGGTTTCCCTTCATTTTTTCCAGTCAACTGACTGTCAACTTGACTGTTCCACTTTTGCTGATGCTTGACTCTGGCATTAAAATTGACCATGCAGTAAACTACTGTGGATTGTATTGCAAGAGATGCAAGAATGCAAGCTGGTCAAAGGCAATTTCTGCAGAGGCAAGCGGCAATGAGAAATACAACATACCATAATTTGGAAACCATTTATAGTGTTTTTTTCTTACAAAATGTACGAAAGTGCACAAGATTCTTCATAGATTCCTCATTAAGTAGACTATGATATCATCCCTTGGTGACATTTAGGAATTTTGAGCATGTCACACTAATCAAACACACAAAAGACTGACTTTAAACAAACTGTGCTCCAAATGGGTGGAAAGGTGGAAAGACGATGAATTAGACTGTGCTCAAGCAAAGAATATGAGGTAATTCAAAAAGCAGACTCAGCACACAATAGTTATGATCAGGTTGATTTTCCCATTTGAATGAATGATAGTATTCTGTTTCTGTACAGCAAAATATGAAGCGGTATTGTTATTCACCCCACTGTTTCACAAGAGTAACAAAGCACCAAGTATCAAGATGTTATCAGTATACATATTGACATTGTATCACAGTGCAACGACTTCCTGTGTTTTCTCTTTTTCTGTGTTATGCTCTTTTTATGAATCCCATTGGTGGGGCTATATTAAAGTTTGATTGTGGAGTTTTTGTGGAGCTGACTGTAATTTCGTATTGCTACTCTCCCTTGTTGAGGATCAGAAGACATTGCCTTCATTTTCTATTCCTCTTTAAAAGTCAAGATGGGGCCTAAACATCTTTGATCTCTGTGCTTCTCTAGATGAGTGACAGGGTCTGACCCACTTGGCTCTTGGCCTTATGTAATGAGCCCCCTGATTAAAGAACACCATGCAGGAACATTGTGCTGTACAATTTTGTGATCTCATCTCACACTCACTGTTTGCTTTTCTCTCTCCTACGCTCTCTTATTGGGTCACAAAGCAGATAAGAAAAAGATCTGTTGCTGATAGTAGGAGATAGTATAGTATATAGTATCTATAGTAGGAGAAAAGATTTTTTTTATTTGAAAGGCAGTAAAGTCTTTAGTGTGTTTCAGTGTATTTTTATTATTTATTTACTTTTCATTTTTAGCTTTTTTGTCTTTGTTAAATATGGTCAGTCAATATAAATGTGCATGCAAAAGTGTTCAGTATATAGGGATGTGCAAAAACATTTTTTAATAAGCTAGTCAGTGGGTTACCAACTAGTCGTTTAATCTGCCTTATAGGAAGCCTTATATAATTGAGTTTTCGGGTTCACTTCACCCCGATCGCTCACATACTTAGAGGGCATTTTCATAATATTGCACAATAAATAATATAACACAATGAACTTGAACTGGGTGCAGGGGTCTAATGTTTGAAAGTTTGACAATTTTTAACTTGACGTTTAACTGTCTTTAGAAAGCAGCGTGATATGCAATGCAACATTTGCATGTGTATGACTGCCAATAATTTGCACTCACAATACAGGTTAGAATGTAGTTAAACTTCTCTTGTCTCTAAACCAATAGAGGCTAATCTAAATGTACTGTATGTTATTTTATCAGACTGTAAGCTTTGATCCCAAATTACATTTGATCATCTAGCAGCTCTAGTTGTTTTCCAATGTTTTGTCAATGTGCCCTGTCATTTGCTGACCAAAGTCAAGATCAGATCACAGACAGTTTGCATTGACCACAATATTCCAATCAGTCAATGGGAAGCCCTTTTGGCCATGAAGAGAATTTTATCAGAGACTTGAATCAGAATACATCTTTGTTGTTTAGATTCAAAAGTGAAGCAAAAAGATGCTCGACTGTAAGCTGTGAAAGGTGTATTCACTTCCCATTCGAGGCAGAAATCAATATTCCATGCATGTGTCCCTATGGGAGAAAGGAAGACACTTTCTGTCTTTGTGTGTCTGGCATAGTATACTGTCATAATGAGTCTATAGGGTAGGCTTATTTTATCCAAGCTATTGTGATTGAAGCCCTCGCTGTCAGAGCTAAAAAGCTTTCGTTGTTCTTTAACATTCCCAGACTTCGTTTATACCACTCACTTCTCTTAGTTGTACCTCAGACCTTTCATTTATTTATACATTATTTATTTATTTTATGCATTCAAAATTGCAACTAGTTACTGAGCTTCAGGGTTTTCTATCCATGTCTAATATTTTTTTAGAAATGCTTACAGCACATAATCTTGTCCAATTCTACAGTGCCATAGTACTTCTTCCATATTACACTCATTTTTGTTTTGACATTTAACCTGTACAAAAATTTTTACTTATAAAAAAAATTAGCTGCAACCCTATGAAAACACATCACATCCAAACGTTTTACAAAAACAGTACTGTATGTGAGAGCTATAAAGCAAGACTTGTTTGAAATATTAAAAGCAAACTGTAGACCTTGATCTATAATTATAACATGAACGGGTTGTATTTGCCAAAATTATGCTATACCTCTGATTTTCATTTAACAGTTTTGACAGTTCACATTTTAAAAAACCCTTTTTAAAAAAAAAACCTTTAACATGGAGTTAGTTTTAAAGCTGCACTCATTCAGTCCAATAGTGGGCAAATTGCTTCAAGATGTTTTTTTATAGTTCATTTCTTTGTAGTTTATAAATGCTGTTAATTTACCTTTTAACAGATATTAGATAATCTGAAATGATTTGTAATTGTGATTCATAATGTGTGTTCTAATTTTTTATCCTGTTTTTCCATCTCGGCTTTATGCATTAAGTGTGGGATGAGCTGGTGTGAATAGATGGGAGGTTCAATAGGGTATCAACTATTTCATAACCATATTATTATCATAGAGCTTTGTTTGACCATAAAGCCTTCTGAATATTACCAGATATTAGAAGCCAGGATCTGCCCCCTAACTACTGTTAACAAGCAAGGAGAAAGGTCATTATCATTAATGGTACACTAAAAGTATAAATGTGCACCACAACGTAAACATAAACTAAATAGAAGTATAGGTGTAAGTAGCAGGGTCAGGCCCAAAAAGGGCACAAAGGAAAATATATGTTGACATATCTGATGATGAATTTTAAAAAAATAATTTAAAAACATAGATAAAAGCAGTGCTTGAAGTGACGGTACTGTGCCGGTACACACGTGCTGTCATATGCAAATTATTGTCACATTTGAAATTAAATAAAATACTTACTGAGATACTGCTGGTAACATCAGTGGCAAATTTATATAAATATTTATATAAAGATAATTCTATCTGCATATGATGCCACTCACCACAACTTTATCATACTGAAGATAACAACCATTAAAGTTTGTGTATATTTATATATGGTACGCACACATTTACATTAACAATTAAAACAACCTAAATTGAAACTGAAAACCAAATTACAGGGCAAAATGAAAAAAACAACTTACCTTCTTAATAAATCTCTGCTTTTTTAAATTATGTTGTCCTGCTACGATAAATATGCTATTTTTTTCATAGTTTCATTTCTAGTGCTCATTAAACATCTGTATCTTCAGATTTATTATGGAAAGCGCTGCAGGCAACAGTAGATCAGGGCTTCCAGAATGAAGTCTGTAAAAAGAGTACAATAAATTAAAATTTCAATCATCACAAATAGCTTTAGTCAGAAAACTGTACTTCAACATGTCGCCACATTTGCTGTTTAAAGTTTGCCCACTTAATGATTGGTAGTAAAAAGACAACTGAACTAATGGATGATCCCACACTTTTAAGCATATCTTTCCTGGAAAGACCCACATTTTTAACACCATAGTGCACATCATATTTACTACCATGCATCATGCAGTCAGACAGAGGGCATCAACAGATTAAGGGCTGGGGACATGGATCTCATTGTACCATATGGTGGATCCTGTGGCTAAAGTAGAGGATTAAAACTGGACCCTTCATCCTGCAGATGGACAGTAATCATGCACCTTTATTTGAACCATGTTCTAGAATTCAGTTCAAGATCTATACATACATTTTAATCATTCACAATTCAGACGGCTAATTCCAGATTTTAATGCCATTGAATTAAGAGGGGTTGTGTTAATATGTAGGTGGAAGCCCTCTGCCTTTTTAGTGAACTTGTGGGGGTTAATTGGGGTAAGACCTGCTTATCAGATTGTTTCCTTTGCTGGCAGTTATATACAGAGTTGTGGGATACAATAATAAGCATTAGCATTCAAGCTTAAGGCTTGAGGAATAGGATTTAGAGTTTGTACAACATTAAGCGAGAACCTGCTCTGTGCTAGAACCTGCAAAAAAGCTGAGTTAGACAACAATTTGCTGCTCCCACATGGTGTTACATGATTGGTGTCTTACCATGCACATCAGCACATATAAATTTACCGCAGTGAATACAAACCAGTATTGTTTAACCAGAATCTTCTGTTCTCTGGTTGTCGCACCACAGATTGTTTTACTTTGTTACCAGTCTTGAAAAATAAATCCAGTGTTGTTTTCAACCAAACATCTTGCACTGGCATCCTTAAGCTTTCCCAGCACAAAGTTAACATTGACAAATCCGTTGATCTGCAGTAGGTTTTTTAGCACTCAGATGCACAGAAGGCAGTGTGGGAGAACTCCTTATTATCAGCACCAGTCTGCTCCTATCAGTCCATCAGCGCAAATAAATGGCTCACTGACGAGCCCCTGCCATGCAGCGCAACACAACTGTCAACATCTACTCACTCCTTTCTGACAGGGGCCCCATCCCGAGGATATTAGACTTATTATTTCCATTTTTTTCCCCTTTCTCGTTCTCCCATAACAGCTCTTCCCGTTTTGCCTCACAAGAGATGTGCTATGAGTGTGTTTCATGCAACCAATTTATTACATTTGGAGACTAATGGGGCGCTTTGCTTTGACAGCTTTTGATAAGGGAGGGTGAGAAGTCCCTGCTTCTGCCGAGGGTTATGGTAACTGCTGGAGTCATGATAATTACTATCAAAGCAGCATTAATGCACATAATAAAATACTCCATTTGAGAACACAAATCAATTAATTAGGACCCAATGTGTCATCCCGTGTTATGTTGTGATGTTTTTTTCTTTTTGTGCTTGCTTGCGTGCTTTTTTTAAAGATAACATTTAGTACATCTCGCTATATTTCAGCACATATTTTGATGTGTGCACAATTGTGGCACATACCAACCCCACTTCCCCCATCCTCTGTGTGATCTTTTTATAAAAAATGTAATGAAATGCACATTTAATATGATTGTTATAAAAACAGTGGGGAAAAAACAAGAATGCAATGAGAATATATTAAGAATGTACATAATTGCACAAGATGATTAGAGAAAAAAACATCCTTGAATGTCCTTGAGTTCCATAATCAGGCTCAAAATTAAAATACTTATTTGTTTTCCTTTTTACTGGAAAAATAGGATATTATTTATATAATTATGTAAACAATGCCAAATGATTTTTTATTTTCTTTTGCAAGCTGTAGAGCGCAGCAGTGACCTTGGCTTGTCTCCCACTCTCCGGTTTGACAGATAAAAACTTTATTAAGCGTCAGCGGTGCAAGATGCAAACAGCCCGTGACACCCATGTGCATTGAGTATTAGGGAAATATCGCAATTAGCGGCTGATTTCCTACAGCTAAAGTGTTAAGAAGAAGGGTAATAAGCAAGGTTTGTTTGTGGCCTGGAAAGCCATAATTATAAACTGCTTTGAGAGCGTTGCGCTTATTGTGCCTTGGCGTAATGAGATAGGCTGCACTGATCCCTCCATGATGCTATTAGCTGTAATCCCAAGTCTTCTCTTCTTCCCACACCTGACAGGCCTGCAAGGCCTGCTGCCACCCCAGGTGTCTCTTCTCAGACATCGCCCTTTGGTGAATTTGCCGACAAGTACCGACACTGCTTGATTGTGAAGAGGCCTTAGCTGAAACATGTGAAATGCAAATTATTTCTGTCTTAGAACACACTCTTTTGTGATAAGGGTCCACTGGAAGGTCAAGTTTTTGCTTTCAGTTTGCTTCAAAGACTATATTCTGGTGTGGAGAGTCATTCCATATACTATTTATTATATTTAAGGGCTTTATATCAGTGGAGTAACACACCTGTCAGTGTGTGATGTGTTAAAGTCTTCATGTCCTGTGAAGAGTTGGCAGAAATATGCTCTCACTAGCTGTCTAATCTCAATGACCCCCAAATGGCCCACCTTATCACCTCTCTTTCTGAGAGGCAAATGGAGAAGTGAAAACATGGCCTTCACTGCATGTGTTTGAGTGGGTTTAGGATTAATCTAGACATGGGGGGTGTTAGGTTCAAAATCTCAGAGCTGTCTTGTGGAGTTTTTAGTTGTTGGATATGGGCATTGGGGGTGGAGTCAAGGACCTTAAATTTGTGTTAAATATTTGCCTGAAAGAACACTTACCTTTATAGACCCCTGTTACCTGGGAAGCATCTAGTTTGTTCACAGGTCATCAACAAGTATGGAATGACAAATCTGAAAAAAAAACATATTCCAAATCCACAGCACCATTTAACCTGTCTTTGTTGTCCTTTATACTGGAGACACAAGCCCTGCTTGATGATGTTCACACCCTGCATCATCAAAACAATGTGTGGTCAAAATAAAGGGTAACAAAGGCTTATCAAGTACGGTGATTCTGGTGCCAGTCCTGTTTAAAATGCCCAGGAAACAAAATGAATTGTGCAGGGCATCTGTGAATAATTGGTATAGCTTACACTACAGATGAGAGATTCAAGTCTAGGTTAGATTCAAGCTTCTTAATGGGTTGAGGTTAGAGGCCAAACTGTACCCTCTCGTTTAATCTGATGCCATACCTAGGCAGATGTGGGAAGATACAGAGATGGCATTTGCATTGACTTTTAGCCTGGATTTGTCACTTCTGGTTACGTCTTACAGACTACTGCTGCTGACTAGGAACTGATATGAGCCTTGCAGGGCGGGCTCTTCTTGGATTGTGTGTAAAATTGAACTGGCTCTTCCTCACCCCTTCTGCCCAGCAGCTTCCACATGCAAATGGAATGTTACAAGTCTGAAGCTCCATTTCTGCTTGGCCCTCAAAAAGCCCCAGGTTCATACAAACTTAGTCATTGATATTTTTGCCCTGTGTACTGTGTAAATGTACTTAAAGCTTGCAAGTTAACAATGAGTTAGCTGTGGTTTGTGAAAGAAAAATGTTTTGCTGTAAAGGCTCTGTAGTGGACGTAGTTGGGGACAATGCACAGTAAGTAATACATGTCACATACTGTATTCAAATCACTTCTTTCAAGTTAGACAATGCTAATTACTTTTTTGAATTTTTTGTTTGTAAATGATCCTTATGATAATGATACTTTTTTATACAAAAAAATCTGGAACAACCAATTGTGATTGCTGTGCCACAATTACAATGTAGAATGTTAAGTTGAAAAGTACTGTTTAGCATTTCATAAAAAATTGTGATCATTTAATTCTATAATTTTTTAACATTACTTTGACAAATAACAAATCTAGAAAACCTAAATTACAAAACCTCTGTGCTGTTAAATCCATCTTTGTTGGCCTTACATGATAGACAAAAGCTTTGCTTGATGATGTCCAACATTCTATAACATCTGGTTTTTTTTTACATTTTATTAGATAACAACATAACACATGAAATTAAATGATTTGATAAAATGTTTTGCTGGTTTTATAGAGCTGTTCATTGCTCACATTAAATGCCTTGTGGCATGGTGTCCATAAGATCTCGCACAGTTAATCCTAAATTAAACTCTGATTCTCTGATCCGTGTGGTATGTGTGAGAAACATAACAGTGTTTCTCTGACCTCATTCACCTCTTCTATCTTTATCCATGCCTGCATTGTCTTTTTCCTGTAAAATAATATTACAGATTAGGTCATCATCATCTTTTATGCCTTGCTACTGTAATCCTATTTTCTATGTCATCTGGTGGTGTCAGCAGATGGTGGTCTGAGGAGGCAGTTTGACACCCAGCTCACAGCTGTCTAGCCAGCCTGACAGGCCTCTTTTGTTTCTCCGTCATCACTCCATAATGGCGCCTCTCTTCCTCATTGTGTCTCTATTTACCCCCTCTCTTTTGTAGTGTTTCTACTAAAAGGTGTGTAATATATGCAGTAACATAACTGCCAAAGTTCCCCTGTCACAAATAAGAATCTCTTTCTCTTTTTTTGCATAGTGGATTGTCATCTCTCTCTTTTTGTCTTTCTCTATCTCTATGGTTTGGCCTCCTTTTCTCTCTGTGGTAATGAAAATGTTAGTGTGTTATAGAAAGAAAGGGGGCTCAGTATGGTCCCCTGCAGAATCCCGCACTCTGGCCTGCTTCTGGTCGCTTGGCTTTACTTAGTTCCAGCTCAGTGCCTGCGGTAGGCTGAACAAGCTCAGCTTTAGATTGACCCAGGGCCACTCCTACCTCTTTTTAATGATTATCTTGGAAATTCCTTTTCCCACTCTCTCTGTTTCATTTTTTCTTTTTGCTGGTTTTCTCTTCCTTAAATATATTTATAACACTTTATTACAGAATTAATTTGTCATGTGAATACTATGGAGAGCAAGCAAAAGAGACTTGACGATAATATACATAACTCTGTATTCAACGCTGTTGAATCTACATATCTTCACCTATTTTTCTCACCTTCAAATTGTGTTTTAGATTTCCATTTGTGTAAGGATCTGATTCAATATGATTCGAGTCTCAGTTTCCAGATTTGATAACTTCTCATATTTGTGAATCACTCTCTATTCTCTATTTTTATTGCAAAAATCTTTTTGATCATTATACCTACTTTAAATTCCATTGATTTAATTTAATTTCATTACATATGTATTAATGTTTTTGTTGGTTTAGAAAAATCACATATACATTTTTATTTCCCACTTTATAATTAACAAATATTTATTTTATTTTGTTTAGATGGATTTGCTCTGCAATTCACATTTATTATTGATTCTACACTGTTTACAGACTGTAATCTGAACACATATACATATATCCACATGCTGAGGGGGTCAGTGCAAAAGGTCAGTGTTTTAACTGCTATTATTTGACTTGCAAATAAGTGCTAGGGAACATCTGACCAATATATTGATAATCACGAATAATTCACTACTTAAACAGAGCATACTTTTTCATATCATTCTTGTTTCATGCTTTCATTTTACTTGCATTTTTATTAGAAACTCTACAGTATTCTACAGTATTTTCATGTCCAAACTTATGTTCTATTGCAATTTGTAAGATTTGTTACCCTTCTGACATTGTGTACATTTAAGAACTTTGTACACCAAACAACACCTTTTTTGGGACAACATTTTTGTCAAATAAACCTCTTAACTCTAACCATAAACATGGGGAAATTATATGTTGAAGAATAGTGTAGAAGCTCCTAAGCTCAAGCCTAACATTAACCACTGTACAATTCTGACAACATTGTGACATTTACATACTGATTCAGCTGTCTGCTGTGATCAAGACACTGTGATGTGTTCCAGTCTCTGTGTTGGTTTTATGCAGTGAGCTTTTACCAGTTCTGTGTGCTAAGTACACGTGTGTATTTAATTGCCAAGGTTTCAGTCATCAGACAGCCTTTCCATGTACTGAGTGAACTGTCCCAGACAGGCAGCATGAGGTGTTTGTCTGTTGTGCACAGACAATCAATACTCACCTATTTAAAGAAGTCTAAGGTCAGGCATCTGCACTGATAATGTGAATTGTTTTGTTAGATAGTCAAAGGTCAGATAATATTTTTTTTCAACCACTTCCTGCCTGGAATTGATCAGTTTCATCTAGTGGTGGAGACAACCACTGCCTACAGCTTGTTTATCTTAACTTGCTGCTTTATACTGTAGGCTATGCCAATTTTGTTGATAAAATAACACATTGTGCTGTGTATCTGCTGTGTACCTATGGGTTTGTTAGCTCATAAGATATACAGCAAAATGTGTAATTTCAGTGAATGCATGCCTCGAGGGAGCTGAATATAGGTAGCATTTTATATATTGCCAATACAAGTATATAGCATTTTTACAATAAATATATTTATATAAATCTAAAAATGTTTAATTGTTAAATATTTGAGTATATATGTGAATATATTCTGTCTAAAAGAATTGTCTGTCTAGAAGTAGCAAAAATACGGAAAAAACTTCACATAGTTAAAGAAATTAATATATGTATGTATTGTAATTGCAGAGTTCAACATTTTGTTCTCTATATAAGCTTGTTGTGCCTGTATGCAAGCCATACATATATGATACTCTTCTATACTGTATTTTATGCATATGTTCTGTATATATATATGCATATAAACATTAGGGGTTTGAATATGTGTGGAATAATGGAGGTCGGGCTGATCACTCACTGCAGTCTCAATAAAATAGATGCCTAAGCCATTCTTTACCGTTAAGCTATTAGAATAGCAGCGGGATTCGCTCCACACAGGTGGCTCTGCCTCGCACCACTGTTTGTTTACACATATAATCAAAGTCACACAGAAAAACACTCAAACAGGGAAAGAAGCTCGCTAGTGTTGCGCCTGCTGTCATGTTATTGCAGATGATAAAAAACATAAAATAAAATTTGTTTTCTTTTTAGGTATTTTTGTGTTTAATAAGGTGCCTACCTATCTATTCATACAAAATTTTTAAAACGTATTTTAAAAAATCATGTAAAGTAATAAATAAAATAACAACAAATTAAATTTTGAAGGAGAATATATATATATATATATATATATATATATATGGTTATATACAGGTATTTTTACCAAATGCGTAGGGTTGAACAGATCTAAACAGATTTGCTGTCTGCACTGGGCAGTTATTATAAATGTTACTGGTTGTTTCAATTACTTAATCAGTCTTTTTTAGATTTATTTCGTTCCTATTAACTCAAAGTTTTTAACTAATTACGTTTCCACGTTTAGGTGCATTTGTCTTCTTAAAATGTATACCCTCTTAAATAGTTATGGGAAGGTGAGCTAATTCCATTAGCAAATCCATAATTGTAATTTTGTAACTTTCAAAAATGTGAATGCCAAAAAAATAATTATTGGCAAACAAAACCAATTGGTTGATCAATAAAGCCAACTTTTGGCTTTGTAGATTCAATCAAGGGTTAATAAATGGCTCTTGTATTGATCGTAATGGGAAATGTTTGTATGATACAGGAATCATTTAAAGGGTGTTGGTGGGGAGCACTGGCGGTCACTGTTAGCTTTGACTCTTCAAGTGGCATAGAGGAATCAAAATTACATATTGACAAAACGGCCTAGGTGAGTGAACCTCAGCAGCTTCAAATAAACTCATGCAGCTTGGTCATTACTGCTGGCTACTGTGGTCTCCCTCACCCTTTAGCCAGTCGATAAGCTATTATAACCATGCAAATTGTGGCTAAATCAGAAACCTGACATATTGGAATTATGGTCTCCCTCGGCCACTGACTTATACATCATTATCAGACCACTGGCAACAGTACGCAATATGCTTACTGTTGTTTCCTCTGTACCTTTTCTTTAGAACTAAAGGGAATGCTAGAAAAATAAAAATAAATATCTTA